>VFFE01007110.1:1288921-1371229 GCA_008921705.1 Burhinus oedicnemus | reverse complement strand
CTGCCTATCCCTTCTGAAGAGCTTATAGCCATCCATTGCAGCATTCCAGTCATAACAGTCATCCCACCATGTTTCTGTGATGGCGACTATATCATAACTATCCTGCCTCACAATGGCTTCCAGCTCCTCTTGTTTGTTGCCCATGCTGCGCGCGTTGGTGTAGATGCACTTGAGCTGGGCTATCGGTTTCCCCCCCAGTGTTGGCATGCTGCCCCTAGGCTCAGCTCTAACGAGCTTGATTCTATCCCCTTCCCCCTTCGTACCTAGTTTAAAGCCCTCTCAATGAGCCCTGCCATCTCATGAGCGAGGATCCTTTTCCCTCTTCGAGACAGCTGAATTCCATCTGCCACCAGCAGGCCCGGTGCCAGTGTAAACCTCCCCATGATCAAAAAAACAAAATTCCACCAGTGGCACCAGCCTCTGAGCCATGTGTTTAATAGGTGTGTTTTCCTGTTCCCCTCAGTGTCCTTCCCTGCCACCGAAGGGATTGAGGAAAAGACTACCTGTGCTCCTGATCCCTCGACCAGTCACTCCAGTGCCCTGAAGTCCTTTTTCGTTGCTCTGACCTGCACTCCCAGTGGATTTGGGGCTATCAGCACACACAGTTTCCAGCTTTGAGGAGTGCAAATCTGCTCTGCCAAGCTTTCCACATCTCTGCCAATTTTTTCTGACAGTTCAGATGGTCACTTTTTATGACTTGCTATAGCACTTCTCTTTTTTAAGGCAAACCAATGCCTTAAAAAATGCATCAGAACTTGCATTTAAATGAATGTGTGTGCTCAGATAGATACAACCAATGCAATAGGAAAATAAGGCTAGAGGTGATTTGGGAATTTTTCTGATCTTCAGCTGGGGAGGGTCAACTCCCCGCACATATAAGTCAGGAGAGTATCTGACCTGATAAGTACTTTAGGGCACTACATATAAAAAAAGCACATTTTGTAAATGGATTTTAACCTTCTGGAGCTGTTGACAGGCACTGTGGTGGGTTCTAAAAGTGATGTGGTGCTTGAACAAGATGTGTGACTTTGAAGTGATGGTCTTGGAGGGGACTAGATGCTTGCTGCCATGAGGGAAGTGCCATACCAGGGAGCAAAAAGCATCACCTTTGTGGCTGAAATCACTCAGTACACCCATTGATACTTGTTCTTCCTGCAGATGATTGTATTTTAGGTGTAAGTGCTCTGCTTTTCCCACTGCTTTGTCACTTCTGTGATTATGGAAATAGTGCTTTCTACCCAAGAAGAGCACAGAAAGCTGGTGATTCCCAGGCTGGGGAATAGACTGCAGTCTGTGAAGCTGTGGCTGTTTTCAAGTAAGAGATGATCAAATGCACTCGACAATGTAGCCTGATTTTACAGAGTTTATCACAAAACCGATTTGATCTCCACACACTTGGCAACACATGCGTTGGAGGCAGTGCTTTGGCTGGATTCAGCAACAGAGCAGACTCATGCCAGAAAATGCAAACCAGGAGGCTGGAGCATGATGTGAGACCTGCACTGCTGTGCTACAGGGCTGCCTTGATGGGAGGGACACTGACCAGCTCATCAAGTAGGTAACCAGCTCATCACATGTGGCTAGCCGCAGCCACAAGCCCCGAATGCAATTCCTGTCCCCTCGGTTTACAGAAAGCTACAATGAATGCTAACCAAAGGCACTTTTGCAGAACTCACTTGGGGCTGAACTCCATCTATACTGGTTTTTCTTTATGTCCGCAACTAGTTTCATAGAATCATAGAATGGTTTAGGTTGGAAGGAACCTTAAAGATCATCTAGTTCCAACCCCCTTGCCATGGGCAAGGACACCTCCTACTCGACCAGATTGCTCAAAGCCTCATCCAACCTGGCCTTGAACATTTGCAGGGATGGGGCCTCCACAACTTCCCTGGGCAACCTGTTCCAGTGTCTCACCACCCTCAGAGTGAAAAATTTCTTCCTGAGATCTAATCTAAATCTCCCCTCTTCCAGTTTGAAGCCATTACCCCTCGTCCTGTCACTACATGCCCTTGTAAAAAGTCCCTCTCCAGATTTCTTGTAGGCCCCTTTCAGATACTGGAAGGCTGCTATAAGGTCTCCCCAGAGCCGCCTTCTTCAGGCTGAACCACCCCAACTCTGTCAGCCTGTCCTCACAGCAGAGGTGCTCTAATCCTCTGATCATCTTTGTGGCCCTCCTCTGGACCTGCTCCAACAGGTCTGTGTCCTTCTTATGTTGGGGGCTCCAGAGCTGGACACAATATTCCAGGTGAGGTCTCACGAGAGTGGAGTAGAGGGGCAGAATCACCTCCCTCGACCTGCTGGCCACGCTTCTTTTGATGCAGCCCAGGATGCAGTTGGCCTTTTGGGCTGCGAGCGCACATTGCCGGCTCATGTTGAGCTTCTCATCTACCAACACTCCCAAGTCTTTCTCCTCAGGGCCGCTCTCGATCCACTTTCTGCCCAGCCTATATTTGTGCATGGGATTACCTCGACCCACATGCAAGACCTTGCACTTGGCCTTATTGAACTTCATAAAGTTGGCATGGGCCCACCTCTCAAGCCTGTCCAGGTCATTCTGGATGGCATCCCTTCCTTCCAGCATGTCAGCCGCTCCACACAGCTTGGTGTCATCAGCAAACCTGCTGAGGGTGCGCTCAGTCCCTACACCCATGTCTCCCACAAAGATGTTAAATAGTACGGGTCCCAGTACTGACCCCTGAGGAACACCACTTCTCACTGCTCATCACTTGGACATCAACCTGTTGACTGCAACTCTTTGAGTGTGGCCATCCAGCCAATTCCTTATCCACCGAGTGGTCCATCGGCCAAATCCATGTCTCTCCAATTTAGAGACCAGGATATCATGTAGGACAGTGTCAAATGCCTTGCACAAGTCCAGGTAGATGGCATCTGTTGCTCTCCCCTTATCCACCAACACTGTAACCTTGTTGTAGAAGGCCACCAAGTTTGTCAGGCATGATTTGCCCTTAGTGAAGCCATGTCGGCTGCCATCAATCACATCCTTATTTTCCATGTGCGTTAGCAGAGTTTCCAGGAGGATCTGCTCTATGATCTTGCCAGGCACAGAGGTGAGACCGACCGGCCTGTAGCTCCCCGAGTCATCTTTTTTACCCTTTTTGAAAATGGGGGTTATGTTTCCCCTTTTCCAGTCAGCAGGAACGTCACCAGACCATCACGACTTCTCAAATATGATGGATAGTGGCTTGGCAACTACATCCACCAGTTCTCTCAGGACCTGCGGATGAATCTCATCAGGTCCCGCAGCTTTGTGCACGTTCAAGTTCCTTAGCTGGTCTTGGACCTGGTCTTCTCCTATAGTGGGCGGTACCTTATTCTCCCAGCCCCTGCCTTTACCTTCTGCAACTTGGGCAGTGTGGTGAGAGCCTTTACCAGTGAAGACCGAGGCAAAAAAGCTGCAGAGTACCTCAGCCTTCTCCATGTCCCGGGTGACCAGGTCTTCCGTTTCCTTCTTGAGTGGGTCCACATCTTCCCCAGTCTTCCTTTTGTCACTGATGTACCTATAAAAGGCTTTCGTGTTGCCCCTGACGCCCCTGGCCAGATTTAACTCTATGTGGGCTTTAGCTTTCCTAACCTGATCCCTGGCTGTCTGGACAATTTCTCTGTACTCCTCCCAGACTACCTGTCCTTGCTTCCGCCTTCTGTAGGCTTCCTTTTTCTGTTTGAGATTGTCCAGGAGCTCCTTGTTCATCCACTCAGGCCTCCTGGCATTTTTGCCTGACTTCCTCTTTGTCAGAATGCATTGCTCCTGAGCTTGCTCCTGAGCTTCTTTTGATGCAGCCCAGAGCGTGGTTGGCTTTCTGGGCTGTGAGCACACATTGCGAGCTAATGTTGAGCTTCTCATCTACCAACACCCCCAAGTCCCTCTCCTCATGGATGCTCTCGATCCTTTCTCCGCCCAGTCTGTATTTGTGCTCGGGATTGCCTGAAATGGAGACAACCCCACGTGCATCCCATCTCTTGTTGAGGTTGTAACAGTGCATTGAAATATGCAGGTGGAAACAAACTTGTCTACATCTGCTAACTGCAGATCTGGCCCATGGATTTTTGACCATTTGTGCTAAGTTTTATTTCTTCTCATCGCTCTTGGATGCATGTCCTGGTCTGAGGTAAAACAGAACTAACTTTCTGTTCAGTAATTTTACTTTTCAGCTAAGTCTCTTCTAACTAACTGAACTCTTTGAAATTAACGGTGTATTTTCCAGACAGTAGTCCGCTTCCAGAGTGGTAAGACCTAATGTTTATAGTTAATACTGAGGGATGGGATGCAGAGAGGCTCTTGCTTATACTTACTGCTATAACAACCCAAGGTCAGCTAATCTCATTACTTGCCCCGTTGGAGGGTCGGAAGTGGAAAAGTGTAGAGGGGTCACACCTGCAGGGAGGAGCAGACAGGACAGGTCACTCAAAACTGACCAACAGAGTATTCCATCCCATCTGCCTTACGCTCAGTATAAAAGCTGAGGGATCAAAGGGTCAGCCCTCTTTCTTCAATGGCTGGCGTCTGAGGAGGACTCTGTTCATCTGCCTTTGATTTTGATGCGTGCGTTCCTGAATCCAGATGTGGAATCCAGTTCCCATCTGTCACTGAGTCCAGTCTGGGACTTCCTCAGTGCCTGTCGGTGATGTGATTGTCATCATGGGAGCTTGACACTGGTTTTATATATTGTATATATTTCATTGTTTTCTTTTCTTTTTATTATTTTATTATTAATATTTCATTAAAGTAGTTTGGTTTCTTTTCAACTCATAAGCCTCCTTCTCTCTCATCCTCCTCTCCCTGAAGGGGAGGTGGAGAGGTAGGGGAGAGCATGTGTCATTCGTTTCAGTGGCCAGTCCGGCCCAAACCATGACAATGCACTACACTCGTAGTGCCTCTTGCTCTCAGACAGACAAAATTCATGGCACTTTGGTGCTTTTATTAGCAGCCTTTTTTCCAAGGAGAAGGATTGGAGGTGTTGTGCTGTATTAGTTGTATCCAACTCTTTGTCACTGTGCCATAGGGAAGCATCTCATTAATAGCTGAATGGTTAAACTAGATTTAGACTGTCCTTGCTGTGATCTGGGGGTCTGCTGATGACTGGGAACAGTGTCAGCAGTGTACAAGTGTGGGAGGAAGGGTTGGAGTTGCTTTGTTCACCAAGTGATCGTGATGTGGTTTTGTTTATGTGGTCATGCAGTTCAGTAATTGAGTTTAGCCTCTGTGCAGTGGTCAAGCACCACAAATTCGTCTCCCACTGCATCTTCTTATACGGAGAGCTTCTGCAGGCAGCAGGCAGTGATACTCTGCACTAACAATCTGCTTGCCTTCATCCTTGTACTTCCATATTAATTGCTAACAAGCCTTTCTGACAAAGGCTTTTGAAAACAGAGGCAACAAAAAATTATGAAATTGCAGAGGATGGATTCACTGATGCTGTTTGCAAGCGCTTCTGCTCACTGCCGAGGTCTGTCCTGGGCCAGGAGGGAGAACAGGGCTTCGAACAAGTTTGATTCATTCTCTGTCCAAGACCAGCGGTGAGTTTCTGCGTAGAGCTGTGTGCCTGTACAGAAGGGACAAGCTGGACTATTTGCAAGTGCTTTTGCTCACCGGCTGTGAGAAGCATTATGTCCTTCCTTTATTCCGGAATTTTTCCCTTCTGTGGTTGAGAAAAAGGTCTTCATTCCTCACCATTCTCATTTACTCCCCTCCTCAATGCCCACCAGGGACAGACACATAAATTTGAAGCGATAAAGAATCAGCCTGGCTGTTATATGTAGAAAAGCTGAATATACTCCGTCTGTATGAGACTGTATTTAGTGGGTGTGTCCTGGGGTGCTGGTGCACTAAATTACACATGAACAAAGCATGACTGGCTCTCTCCGGTACTCATGCAAGGGCAGAGCCCAGGCACAGGTCCTTAATCCTTCCTGACCATTGCCAGTGCCACTTTTGAGGGACTTGCTGGAGTTCAGGAGCAACTGCATTACTGAGGTTGATTACACTGTTTGACCTGGAGCACTCTGAACTATCCCTGGCAAGACAAAATCAGAGAGGGACTGGATTTACAACCAGTAAGGGAAATATTAGAGCTTACATTAAGCCATAGATAGTTAAGGTACAATATACTTTATCATATTTTAACTCTGTAACATAAACAGTGATGGATTCTTCTTATCTGAGTGCTTCCAAACAAGATTTTGATCACACCTAGCAGGTTGCTGTTCCAGCTGAGGGGGTAGGAAATCCAAGATAAAATGCTGAGATGAAATGACCCTCCCCTCTCTCTCCCTATATATGATTTACATTTAAGCCCAGATGCAAACCTAGATTTCACAGCTGGTTTTTAGCATAGACTAAACCAAAATCTTGGATCCAAAGCTTGGCAGTGTTCAAAGTGCACTAAGTTATATCAAATCTTATTCTTCTTTCTGGTGTATATGAGGTAAAGTGAAGTTTTCAGACAGAATTCAGCATAAAGTGAAGAAAGCTCCACAGAAATGCTGCAGTTCACTGGAATATATATTTATTTCTTCCACTTCTTGAAACCTGCATGAAAGCCAGGGCAGGCAGAGGGATTGTCCTAATGAAATTGGCAACAATAGTTGTAATTAAACCAAAACCATTTAAGTTTTAAACAAACCCATTTAGAGTTCGACCGCAGTTTGCAGAGGTTAGTTCTCTTACTTTCTTACAAGGCAGATATATTTCTGCTAAAACGTTATGTGTTTAGCATTGACTTCCATTAAAAAGACATTAAGACTATAGGAAGCTTTTTTTCACAGCAATCAATTGCTAATTAGAGCTGTATGTGAAATATCAGGACAAAAACAGTTGTTCCAAAGTTTGAGAAGTGCCAGGACTAGGCACACAACACATTTTGAAATGGTAAAGATAACAGGATTGCTACAAGGCTGCTGCTTGTTTGCGTATTTACCCTTTTGGTGCTGCTGAGCAAAGGGCTGTGCTGCAGCGAGGATTTTCCTGAAGATCTGGGGAAGGGAGTTGCACCCTGGCCAGGGTGAGGAGTGATTGCAAACATGGGACTGATGGCCATTACATGAAAGAAATTACATTAATTAGTTCCCCACAGCTTGTATGGAAATGCTGGTGTATAATATGCCCTTAAACCAGAAATGTGACATCTCTAGTGTTATGAAAGCTGTTGTCTTTACTATGTTTCCCTTCTTGCAAAACGCAGGAGAAGTCATAACAGCTTCCTGTTCAAAGGCAGAAATGTGGGTATTTTCAGTGGTAAAACCTTTGGCTTCAGATTTTATTTCCTCCACTGGTCTTGAGGGTACACAATAAATCTTCTCTAGTTATTTTCACTTGAGGCAACGATGCACCAGAGTGATATGTTATAGCCTACCCTGGTGCAACAAATATCTTCAATTTACTTTTTTACAAGTCTACTAATTTTTATGGATTTCCAGAACTGTTTATGAACTGAGGAACAGCTGTATGATTGAAAGGAAAATAAAAAAAAACAACAGCCAAGCACAGTACCTTAAAAATATCTGCACTGAACAAGCAGACAGATCAATGCCTTTATATCTCAGAAGTGAGTGATATCCTTCACAGCTGATCCTTCATGAGCTGGCACTGGTACTGGACAGCATTGCTGTCTACACAAGCTTTCCACTCCAGAAGCAAAGATGTGCCCTAGACATTCCCAAAATGCTGCTTATGGTGGGCTTAGCAGCAGCTGAGACAACAGACATAGGGACTGTACAGCAAAGTTCATCTTCAGCATGAGGAAAGGTATACATGGGGATTCAACCTCGCTCGTGACTTGCTGCCATGCAATATGCAGCCCTTTGGATTTTAACTATATTTTTGAGGAATGGGAGGTTTTTTGAACTTTGATTGATGGCTCTGGTCCCCTGAGTGACCGGACAACTTACCATGGCCCAGCACAGCTGCAGAGGACAGTGAAACTGAGTGAGTGAGTGGCTTGTGCTGTCAAGATGGCCCAAACTTAGGCCACATCTAAAAGTTTTGTAGGTGGCCAGTGGTCCCTGGGTAGCACTTTGTGTCCTTTAGTCCAGATTTGAGATTTTTGCTCCAAGACCTTTGAGCAAAAAGGAGATTAAATATGGCTCTTTTTTTTGCTCAACAGGGCCCAAAGGTCTTGGAGGAAAATCAATTTACTTGACAGACTTGGCCAGGAGAGCTCTCAGCTGGTGCCTGGCCTCTGTCCAAGCTCACTCCCTTACAGGGACATGCAGGATAATTTAGCAGATATTATTACAGAAGAATGGGATAACATATTTGTGAATGTCCAAGTGACTGAAGAGCTTAATGCGTAACCACTTGGGAGCGAAAATCTGTTTGGTGCTTGCTTTTTCCTCCTGTTGAGCAAAGGAATGTCTTTGACCCTGTTCTGTGACAGGCATCGGTTCAAAGTCACTTTGAAAAGAGGCAATGGAAAGCATTGAAATGATCCACGAATGTTTGAACATTATGATTCCTCTCAAAAGTACACAAAATTTCTTCCCGGTCCATGGATATATTATGACTGGTTAGTTTTATCAACAGCTGGTCGAATTTTCCATTTTTCATCAGCTTTTTTCTTACTGCTTTAACTTTTTAACCTTCTTATCACCTCTAACTGTGTTTTGGGTGATTTAAAATTAAATTTCAACACCACTCTTTTTCAAGAAAAAGCAGTGCTGTTATTTTAGCAGCCTTGAAGACGTATAGTTATTACTGCCATAACACAGCAATGGAAGAATATGACTTTATCCGAACCCTTCTGCCTGCTTGTTTTTCCTATAACTCTAAGTCTTCTTGGGATTTAAGGATCTCTGAAAGCCTTCCACGTGTGCAGCCACTGGTAGGAGCCATTGCTCTGGTGTGGTGGAAAAATGAGCTTTTCAATTCTTTCCAAATCGAGTTAGTAGCTGTGATAGGAAAACCAAGAAGTGGGAAAGGGGAAAGGTCGGCACAGGCTCTTCCCACTCTCCAGCTCCCGCGCATCAGCCCCTGACTTCAGCTTTGCAATGTGAACACGTTTTGTTGTAGTGTGAAAGTGTTGCATGAAGCAAAACCATTTGTTGCTATGAATATTTCTGGTGGTATTTTACATGAATCCTATGGTTTATATTGCATTTGTCGGACGGAGGCTGGTTTAAATTCATTAGCCTTTCATTAAGAATATTCCATGGGGCTTTATTCACTGTTGCCTTTAAGCTGTAAGGGACCAAAATAAATGAGAATCCTGGAAAATCAAAAGAAGGTTAACACAAGGATTAAGCATTTCCTTGTTTAGCAGGGAAATGATAAAATCATTGTGATAGTATGGAAAGAAAATTACAGAATGCAAGTTGTAAGTCCTAAATGCCTAGACTCGTTTCTAACCTGTATTTAGAGTAATCACGTGGTTATCCTGCTTTGAAGTCTCAAACAGAAAGTTACTGGTGCAAGGGGGTCCACTGCTGCCCTGCTCAGCTAACGCTAAGACTGCACACGGTGAGCGGTAGGGAAAAAGTGTTATTCACAGGAGAGGTATTAAAGATCGCACTCTGGCATTGCAAATTTAAGGTCTACTGTTTGGTTTTTTCAGAACAGTCTAGACAAAAATAATGTCAGGATTGATTTAGTAGAGCTGATCCTGCCTTGGGGAAGGGAGTAACTGGCCTTGTAGGATCTCTTCCTGCACTCCTTTCTATGATACTGTTACTCTGGTCCTCCGGGACCTAAAACCGTGCAGCATTGTGTATCTCAAAGTCAGCCTGAGAGAAGGCAAAACAGGTTCAGCCACGAGTATTAGAGATGCATTTGCAGAAGTCATTGACATATTATTATTTGATATCATTAACCTGAGGTTTTAACCATAAGAAATGTACCTGAAAAGACTTCACGGCCTTTTCCCCTTCCCCGGTCAACGACGGCCTCAGGACATAGAAGAAAAATAACTCAATAAAGCCCTTTACGCCCCGTCTCTGTACCAGGTGCAACAGGGTAACCGATTAACAATGAGACAAGTACTTTACAGCCTTCCTTCACCTCCCACTGGCTGCCGCGTGTTCCCCTGTCCCTGTATTACATGGAGAGGACAGCCCTTAGCTGCCACCTCTCCAATTCTACCAGAGCTATGCCAATTAAATAGACTTTTCTGTATTTATTATGGAAGAGTTACTTATACCTAGTGGCATTTCTGCTGACTGCTGTTAAAATTCCCTCTGCTTTAAAGTCAGCAGCTGCATCTTAAAGTGACAAACAGAACTGTTACTGAAGAAAATGTCTCCTGAATTGCTGAATATAAAATTGTTTAATGGTAAATAATACAGTCTGCAAAGGTATACTGGGAAAATGGACTAAAAGGGGAAATCAGTTTTAATGTACTCTGGTTTTTTTGCTTTCTGCAGTTAGACGAATTGATAATGCAGAGTTAGTGAGAAGGGTAAGAAAACTCGGGGGAGACACAAACACCAACACATACGCCTCGGGAACAAAAGAGCCAAAGGGTTTTGGAAAAATGTTCTTTCTTTTACTTTCTAGTTCTTCTGCTTATTGCTGTCGGTTGGGAGGTTTTTTTACAAACAATACATTTCTTTTATCTCTTCCCCTTTCTTCTTTTTCCTCTTCTTTCTTAAATTTCTCATTAGTTTCTGCTATAGATTTGTGCATGATCAAATGCTGTCAGCCTGCACTGATGAGTATCTATCAGCAAATGTTATATAATTCATCCCAGCCCCAAATCAGGTTAGTGCAGAAACAGCACTTTACACCTTTGAACTGCCAATCACGCAGCAAAAAGCAGCCGCTGGCATTGCGTGCCATGCCAGGGTTTTGCCAGCACAGGCAGGAAGACATAGCACTAAGTTTTGGGATGCAGACATGAGGCAAAGCTTGTGCCTAAACGTGTAGTTGCAGCCAAGCTTGTCCTAAATCATACTGAAAGTCCTATACCAGTTTATTAACTCTGAATCTGTTGCACTCAGAATCTGCTCTTTCATGATGACAAATGCTGAAAATGTTGCGGGGTTTGGGTCTTTTTTTCTTTGCGTCTGAAACTCGTTAGAATAAAGCAGTGACTAACTTTGTAAGAAGTGTTGTTTCTGGGGCAGGCCTGTGCTGGCGGGTGTCCTGCTCAGGCTCGCGTTGCCCCTGCTTCAGTGGTGCTCTCACCTAAAGGCACTGGCTCTGTAACGGTCTTCATAAACACGGAGCAGGAAGCTCCTTCTGAGCCCCGTTCACTGAAGATATTGCTCTGCTCTCAAAACTACCCTCTTTTAATGAACTTGCCATGACTTCAGTAGATTTATCCCATGGGTCAGAAAGAGCTAAATTATGCCCCTTTCCGACAGTCTGGTGCTAAACTGGGCAGTTTCATTTCAGAGTTTCAAAGATCAGACCCAATAATTAGTCTTAATTTTTCTAGCTCTCCATTGAATCTGTCATTTTTCCTGGCTAGCACTGGGACACAGCAGGGAGATTTCTCAGTCACAGATGTGTAATCCCATTAAATCCGATGGGCCAGATTTTCAGCTGCAGCCATCAGGTACATTGGATTCCGGGGACAGGTTGCATTTGCAGCAGTGTAGGGTGCAGTTTAGTCTGAGTTTATCAAGATGCTCATCCTATGTGTTACGTGCAGGAGCAGCTATGGTAGTTAGTGCATTCAAAACAGTCCACTTCAGTGAATGGGGGACCTGCCAACATTCAGCTTTGTAAATAATTCATGGGTCTACTGATAATTGCTATTTCAGTATTTCTGTCTCATTTATTCTACAAGAAAGGCTGACAGGGCTGCAGCTTGATTTTTCTTGGTTAGACAAAAAAAGCGTTTGCTGGTTACATACCATCCTTAGGGAATCCCTCAAAACCAGACAGGGATGCTCATTATATTCCACTGGCCATGACCACTGGTCTGTGTTAAGACAATTTATTGTTTTCATGTTTACTGTCAGAGAAGAGTGAGTTTGTTTTGTCTTATTTTAAACCTTCTTGAAGCCTGTGCATAAACATTCACCTGTTGCTCGGTGGTACCTAAACAAGAATTGAGGCTTTTGTATGCTATGGGAATAAGATGGAAATACTGCACTGAGGATGCAAACAAACAAAACCAGGATTATTGATCTCTTGAAAAATTTATGTGTGTATCTACTGGACCTCCTGCTGTGAAATGAGGAAATCTGAGCAAATGCACACACCTGATCTGTCCCCATTGCTACTTACCTTCGATAATTTGGTTCCTAATACGCTAAGGTAGCAGCAGCAAAATGTATTAGAAAACAAAAATACAAGTGAGAGCTGCAATGAACTAAAAACTCTTGGAGACGATGTAATCTGCAGAGCAAAATGTGTAAGAGTAAATGGTCATCTCCCAAAATGGGAGTCTAGTTGCAACTAAGGAATTAGAGAGAAAATAAGAAAAGTGTTTTATACGGAAGGAAACCAGGGAAACCATATGCTACAATTTTTTTGCAGGCCAAGCACTGATTTAATCACAGGAGATAAAATTTCTCCTATTTCACTGCAGGACATAGAAAGATTACTGACTCCTGTATTTCAGGGTTTAAGTGTATGGGCATAGATCATATTTTATTTTCCAGATGCTTCCCGCGAGTGGGATATTTGCACCTTCTGCATGGTAGAGGCCTGAAGATGGTTCAGGTAAAGCAGCCATCTCCAGTCCAAAACAAGAGGAGGCCTTGCCAGGGCTGGTTTGGTGTAGGTCTAGATTTCCAAATATTTCAGTTTTGCTTGCTCTGTTACATACTAAGGCACCTGCTTTTCTCTTTCCTGTTTCTCTATGTGTGGTGCCCTTGTCTCTCACAGGAGTCACTAGAGAATTGTTAGGTAATAAATACACACACGCATACACATATAGAGATATATTGTCATTAAATGAAGAAGGACTAAGTAATTGTACATTATTGACTTAACTGGCTTCTGAACATGCAGTTGTATTGCTTTCAGATCTGGGGGAAACCCAGCTTTGGACATGTTCTTTCCCTGCAGGTCTTCTCCAACATGAAGGAGCCTTTCAGTTAGAGTTGCCTTTACTGTGAGGTTACAATTTGTTGCTTCTGGTCTGGTCAAAGCACATTTACTGGAATAAAAAAACTGGCACAAGTGCTGTTTTATGAGGTACCCATCAGCTCCTTAGTGCAGAAAGTGAGAGGAAGCTGATGGATACCACTGGGATACTCAGGAGTAAAAAAAAACAGTGATGTGTATTTAAGACTCAGGAGTGTTAAGGGGAGACAGGAGAAAAGAGAG
Source organism: Burhinus oedicnemus (assembly GCA_008921705.1). Classification (NCBI taxonomy): domain Eukaryota; kingdom Metazoa; phylum Chordata; class Aves; order Charadriiformes; family Burhinidae; genus Burhinus; species Burhinus oedicnemus. The sequence goes on along the minus strand of VFFE01007110.1, from coordinate 1,357,998 downwards.
AGAAAGAGCAAACGCGGCTGATTCCTCAGTGCTAATCTTCCTCAGATAGTGCAAATGAGTTAAAGGGAAATTCAACCACTTGAAAAGGAAGTTTCAAATAGAAGGATTACCAAAGGCTGTTCAGGAGGCAGATGAAAGAAAGTGAGAACCGGCAGAGCAACGCCCCAGTCCCACGCTCCAGTCAAGGGGATGCTAATGTGGCTCTCAGCTATTCAAAGCCAAAAAAGCAATAGATGAGGAGGCTGTATTCCCTGGGGAGGGATCTTCATGAAGAAGGGAAAACATCTCTATACTACATGTTAAACCAACCACTCTGTGCAATTTCTTCAAGCAAAAGACATAAAGGAAGGAAACTGGAAATTAGAATATGCAGTCATGAAGAGCTAAGAACAGGTCAAATCTATTTTTAGTTTCCATAAAATTGTGGTTCTATTTAGTGGAAGAAAACATGGTGAATTCCTCCTTGCCATCAGGCAGGGGTGAAGGAAAGCTCGAACATTTCTCTCTTACTTCTCATTTTCTAAAATCTCCATTTTCCTCATCTGTTTCTCCCCATCTCTGTTAGTCCAGTCCAGGTCTAAGAAATTAATAACCACTGGGGTTTTGTTATATGCTAATGGTGTTTTCTCTACTGTTTATAAGAAAAGGTGGAAATGGTCCTTCTTGCAGACAGCTTGCAGTCTGTGGGACAGGCAGCACAAGACACGGCACCCACCTGGAATAACTAAGAAGTTAATTTCTTCTTTTTGTACTTGTTATTGAGTTCTTGGATTGGTTTATTGGAGGCGTCAGGAAATACTTCCATTTTTAAGGTGGGGTAAGGTACAGACTGACACAAACACTGCGATGAGGAGGGCATATAGCAGGAAGCAGGATTGTGAGAAACATGGGAATGTGACTCTGAAATATCCATAGGGTATTTAGCAGAGGGGATGGAAGGAGGAGTCTGCAAGACAGCACTGCTGCTGCACTGGGCACTCACCTCTGGAGGCCATAAGAGGCTTCCTGGGGATGGAAAGAGCTGAGATGGCTTCAGGACACTTTACTTCTTGCTTGTGTGGTATCATCTCGCTTGGCACTAAACTGCTGTATTTGGGTTTTCAACCCAATAACTGCCATTTTTTGTGAATTTTGATACAAGAATGTCTCTACATATGACTCAAATGCCTGTCTCCCAAAGATTGTGTCAAAATCTAATTAAGAGTAATTACCCTATCAAATGCCTGCATCACTCATTCTTGTAATTTGGTTTGCAAGGCTCAAAGATTTCTGCTGAAAGACACGTAAAATGATCTAGGGTTTTGATATTTGCCTTCAGAATCTTTACTGTGATGTTCTGAATACAGAATCTCTGCAGTCAAAATCTATAACCATAATTGACTCTGAACAGCTGTACTATTAGTACAACTATTGCCATTACAGAAACACTTACATGCCCTACCTATGGGGACTACTATGTGAGGCACCATAAATAAAATCTGGTGAGCAAATACCTGCAGGAAGTGTGTGTGCCCTGTGCTGCTTGCAGCCTGTGGAACTGGCAGCTCAGACGGGGCAAAACACCTCCAGGTTTGGGCAAGGCAAGTGGGGAACGCAAGGCCCGCGGGCAACATGGGGTCCCTACTTTGCTACTTCTCGTTCCCATTTTTGCTTGAATTCCTGCTGAGCCCCTGAGTCTTTTTGCTTTGAATACGTTTGGGTCGGCTTCTGCCCTCAATTAGATGTTGGTTAAATTCTTGCTTTAAGCAGGTTTTCATGAGAGCAGCTGAGGGCAGAAACTGGCCCCAGAAAGCTGCTGGAAGTAAGAACATTTACAAATCTTGTGCATTGTATAAGCAAAGGGGGCAAAAAGGATGGTAATCACAAGAAGAACTCTCTTCCCTGTCTTGTTGAAACAAACATCTTTTCTTCGAGGACACAACCATTACTTTTTATATAGCAAATCGGGTTGTTTTGTTGTTTTAATGGATTTATAAATTGAATTTGCTATTAGCAGTGACTCCGCTATTGTGATGTTAAATGGCAGGAAATTGGCCTGCTGTGTTGCAGCCACCTCTTATCATAAGTGTGTCTCCCCCCCTCTTCTAAGAGTCTTCATTTTTAAAACCCGTGAACAAGGACATCATGGAGAATCTGATTCAGTGCAGTTTAAAAGCTAAATTAGAGCAATTGATCATTTCATTCTGGTGATCAGAGCCTCCCAGAGGAAAATTCTGAAACATCTGTAATAGCCAGACTTGCAGAATAACAATAAGTGAATCAGAACTGTTTGGAAACTTATTTTTCAGCTCACTGGCAGTTATGAATGTCATAATAATAATTTAAAAAAATTTTAAAAATAGCTTCAAGTCAAACTAAAATGGAAGGTCCCGGTTTGATTGCAAGAACATTTTTTAAAAAAACAACAGAAAATGGACATTTCTAAGTGAAAAGCCACATGAAATTGAAAGCCAAATCCAAGTCTTTATCTAAGAACATCAGTAGAGCCGTTTAGACTTCTCAAGAGAGTTTTTTGCCTTTATTTTCAAGGCAGACTTCTGTGACATGATTTGAAGTCCCTTTGTTCTTCACAAACCAGACAACTTGCCAAAATACGTTGTTTCCCAAAGATAATGCTTCCCGAAGTCCAGCAGAGATCACTGATTCGCTTTATTATTATTAGTCATTATTTCCTGAAAGGAAACAGTTGCATTTATGAACAAATAGATGCTCTGCATAGGTTGAATTTTAAAAGACTGTTCAGACAAAGTTTCCATAGAGTTACCCCACTGCAAAAGAGACATGCATTTAGTGAGCCCAGAGATTTACTTAATGGCATTATCAGAGCAATGGGCTCCTCTGGGAGAGACGCACGTTATGGCAAGGACAGCAGTAAGGTCAGTCTAGAAAACTCTGTGAGCCAGAAGCTCCTTGGGCAAAAAAACATATTGCCGAAAAGTCAGGGGCAACCTTCAATGAAAATACCAAGAGAACAGTTGAGAAGCCAAAAAATAGTGAGGAAATCTTCCATAATGCATTCATCTGGAATTACGACTAATGCATTGTTCTGGTACTCAGTAAAAGAAACCCCGATTTCATATTTATTATATTTTCCTTTGCACATGTGGTTTTCATAGGTGCTGGAATGAAAATACGAAGACAAGCCTATAAACCCCTCTATATTTAAAGTTAATCACACAGAAATCTCAGTATAGCTGGTTTGCCAAGAAAAAAAATCATGTCCTGCTCATCTTTACTTTTTGTCCTTTTTTGTATTATTTTGCTTTCTTGGACAGTTTTAGTTTTAAACCAGTTCCCTATAAATGACTATTCATCGTTCCAAAGCAGCACATGATTTCAGCTGACACTGACATTAACAGTCTCAGACTCCATAGCACTAAGACATGAACAAAAATAGAAATAAAACTTACCTCTTAGCTGAGCAGGCTTGTGGCTAGTATATTAGGTATGTGCAAATGGTACCAATGTAACCCCTATTTTAGTGTTAATAATGAGCTCAAACATTTTGTGGCTTCTTGTGTGTTTTCCTTGAAATCATGCTCCACAGGCTTTCGAATCTAAGATGACATTTTTCACAAGAAAAAAACCAAACAAGTCTTCATGTTGAAAACAAATTGATAACATGACCCGAGTACTTTCTAACAGCTCTGAAACCAGAGGACAAAGAAGTCATAGTGTGCATTTATCTTGGTCAGCTTTTCTCTAAAGAAAACTCTTTTTGCCTCTCTGCTGCTCCTCTATAGGCTCATAACTTTTAAACTCATCGGCCAGTTCCAACCAAAGCTTACAAGAAAGAAGAGCAGAAGTCTCACAGATTATTATTGTTGATACAAATTTCACGAAACTAAGCAGATTGAAGTAAGTAACCCACTAGAAAAGTCCAACCCAAATACAAGACTCTAGTAAGGATTTTTACTAGCGACCAAAAATCCTGTTTTGGGAAGCTTGATCAATGTAGGTGGGGAAAAGGCTCTGCTGATATTTCTGTCGAGCCAGCACAAGATACAAATCAATATGAAACAAAAATTGACTGGGTGTTGAAACCATGTGGTCCTGAAAACAGCGTGTGTTGCTGTTTTGCAAGTCTTGTGGGTTTTCCCTTTTTTTTCCTTTTTTTCTCTTTTTTTTTTTTTTTTTTAAGTAGGTAATATCATTATATTTCTGGGAATTGTGAACGTTTAGGTTTGGAATGTTTTCTGGTTAAAATTACAAAATTATTTCAATCTATCAAGCTTTCCATCCAACAAGCTTCGCAGGAAATATGCCTGCAATTAGAATTAATTTACCAAATGAAATCACCTCTGTAGCAAGCAGGGCTTTCACAGCCATGGGCCATCCATCTCAAACACAAAATGCAGCCATACAGTCATTGTAACATGACACAGGTTTTGAGAGAAAAATATTTACTAAGGAGAAGGGAAATTATAGCACTTCTCTGAGTTAAAAGAAATGTATGTAAATAAAGATACCCTCTGCTTCCATAACCTAATTATAATATTGATGTGCATGATCTGAAAATTATATGCTGTGAAAATAACATACTGTTATAGATAGGCATCTGACTGCCTCTCCTTGATTTCAGACACGTGTAATTACATGCTCCAACATAGATCTTAATTTGAATTGTTCCAGAAGAAAAGCCTTTATTTCTATAAAGCTATTTTAATCCTAGGGCACTAAATAAACAAAGCCTGTGAGGGAGTGATAGCAGCAGCTCCACTGGGTGAAAAATGGACCTGCAGAAGAAGGACTGAGACCTGTTCTTGTGTCTCAAAGCACGGTCCAAGAGGCAGTGCCTGGCCCGTTTCCTCGCGCGGTGAGGAGCAAGTCTGCACTGGTAGAAGCCACATGGTATGAATAAGATTTGGGGAAGAATGGTCTTTATCACATTGTTCGACACCAACTTGCAAGGTGAAAACACCGTGATAGAAGGCAGGAGTGTGGTTTTTGCCAGACCATTTGTGAGATAACCTGCACGAGCTCAGTCACAGGAGCATCGCTAGGAAGCTTTTGTGATTTTGAACACACTGATAGCCTGTGCACCCATAGGTACACATCAGGCTCAGTTGCAATGGGTGAGTTTCTGTGCAGAAAAAAAAAAGGCAACAATAAACGCATTAACTCTATTTTTAACTAATTGCCATTATCAGTTCTCTGTGTTTGGGGCAATGGAAAGCTTTCCTTTCAGATTTTGTATTTACGCCCTGGAAATATGGGCCAAAGACTGCTGTTACTCTGTTAAAAAATCTTTTTAGTGGAAAGCAGAAATAGTTGCAAACATCCCCAAACAAACTAACCTGGCAAATGGTTGTGTAAATAACAGGATTTCTGGTTTCGCGTGCATTTATGAGCTGCCTGCAACCCTAGGGAGGGGCCAGCTCGCTATTGCCACATGTCTGGCAACTGATACCTTGAAGACTGCCGCTGTTTGGACAGATTTTGTTGAAGCTGAGCACTGAGCTCAAAATTTGGTGAGGAAAATAAATGGGTCAGTTTTCTATGCAATGTATTTACATTAACATTATTTCTTTAGGATAAGGGGCTAAAAGTGAAGCGGTGGTAATTCTCTCTTGTGTGCATGCATACTCAGACACACAGGCAATGGAGGAAGGGAGGATTAAACCAAAATAGTCACCCAAAATTATGGAGGTACTCTGATTTTTATCAAAGCCGGGTGCTTGTATGGGAATTCAGGCTGTCAGGCTGTATTTTGGTCTTAGTGTTTTCAACTTGCCAGCTTACTAAGGCTGAAGAGGTTTTCTTAAATGGAAGAATAAGAAAATTACTTTGTGCGATTACTATCAGACATCACAGTAAAGCTGAGAAAGTATCTTCTGTAGGTTTATTCAATTTTTGTGGTAATTCTGCAGGCAGCTTTATATAAGCATATCCGAGCTACTGTTTTATTTGCAAGGCTACGTAGGACTGTATATTTGCTGACTATGGCAAGGGAAACCTTGAGAAGTTACATGCCTTAACCTGACGTTTTCTGAACATTGTTGATATTGCCAAATTATACCTTTTGGCAAACAAGCTGAAAGTTCAGCATGTCTCCTGAGTTTTTCTAAAGCTCTTTTCAAGCACCACCTTTCTGTTCCCCAGCGGAGACTGCTGTGAAGTTACCGTTTGACAAATTTGGGAATGACTCATGAGCTGTTTGTTATTGTGCATATATTGTATATTCATTACCCTCGCCATACAAGCAGTTTCCAGATCTAGCATGCAGTTGTGAGCCAAGCTGGTATTTTGAAACGAGGGAGTTTTGTGGGGAAAATGAGCGTGCCGGCAGTACTGTGTACTGACAAAAGGCTGATTTCTTCCAGCGGCTCAGGAGAGAAGCTGCTGCATAATAAGTTGCCACTGTTTGAACTCAGGAGAAAAAAGCTTCCGAAGAACCTAATAAGAATATTCAATTCACCGCTTTTATAGACAGGCCTGACTCAGTATGAACGCTCAAGCCTTAAAAGCACAGGTTGAGCTCAGTTATATGAAAGATTCAATTGTATTTCAAATCAAAAGAATAATTTGAATAAATAACTCCAAAGTTGCCGCCCTATGAAGCACTAAGGTAGGACTTGCAGCTGCCTGAATCTGTCTACATGGGATGTGTCTTTCCATCTCCTCTGAGCATTTTACTTCCTTCCTATGTGGAAAACCACTTGGTAGTTAACATAACTGTGGCAGAGAGTATCACTTTGGTTGGTTTGCTCTATGTTAAAGCAGAGGTCAGGCGGGACCTTATGGCGGGGGGGCAGACCTTCCGTTGGAGAGTTATGGGACTTGCTCAAGGGTGAGGAAAAAAATGGGAGATTGCTGCGAGGTGCAGGTAGCAGTAGGGCTGGTTTCATAAGGGATGGGTGAAATTTCCCATTGATGGGTGGGAATAATGTACATATTTGTTGCCACTCAGAGTATTATGGAGGTGGCTGGAAAGGATGAGTTGCCTGTGCGGCTGCAGTGGGTGGAGAGCAGTGATGTCCGGAGGGTACAGGGAAATCATAAAAGCTTGTGCACCAGAGTGCAGGATGAGGCCCGTGCTTTCTAATGTGTCACCTTGTCTTGGAATGTAACTGATCATTTCCTACTTTCTGTTTCCCAAGAAAATGCACTGTGATCAAGGTTGGACACAACTGCTGAAGTCCTTTTTGAACTCAATCCTCTTTGAACTGTGTGACCTCTGATGAAAGCTGGGGAAGTTTAGAGGAAAACAGCTTATCTTTTCCTTCTCCTTGCTGGATGGATGCCCTTATTTTGTTTCAGATCATTCAGCTTTATTTTTGCTAGGGAAATGTTATTTATTCAGCTTTCAAATGTTTGGTCAGCTTATTAATTTTTCATATGCAGGAGCTTTGAATATTTCTCTTTGAAATGCCACAGCTAACCTTTTTTTCTCTGGCAAGGTACTTGGCTCTCCAATTATGACCTTCTCCCAAAAGTTGCCTAGAAAAATAGTCAGGGGCAGATTCCCCAGCATGTGAATATCAGATGGGACTGCTATGATTTATGAAGAAGTTCATATTACACAAAGTTAATGAGCAGAAAATGAGCGACAGACACTGAAAGGGATGGACATGCAATATTTAAGGATGTGAAGGATGCGTGCCTGAGAGAGCACCCAAGACCACAGTGGTCAGAGGGGAAAACCAAGTGGCCTCTGCTGTAATGTCTTCCTTGTCCAGCCCTGCTGTCCTTCCAAATCTGCCCTCAACAGTGCCACTCAAAACTGAAAATAATCCACTTGAACCCATGGAGCTGCAGAGATGGTGACATAAGGGAAGTGGATCTCCTTCTCCTTTGGCTGAGGATGAACTGTCTCTCCTGTCGCTTTAGTACAGTTATCGTTTTGTTTCCTACTGTTACCATTGCTTTATCCTTTGGTGTTCCTTTAACAAGCACAGGCATTTTGCTCTTCAGGGCAAATTCTCCGTGATGCTGAAATGAACTAAATGTGGAGGTTTTTGCTTTGTTTCTTGTATACAGTATTTTTCTTGCTTTGCTTCAGGCTTGCTTCCAGTTCTTTTTCCTGTATGAAGAATGTAGAAACAGCACCAGCATGGACTTGCTCTCCTTGCTTTCCACCAGACCACATACTGCCCCTTCCTTACAAACTTTTTTGGCTGAATTTAACCTTTCCAACTTCTCTAGCCTTCATTTAATATTAATCCTGAATTATTTTTTTCTTTAGTTGTTCTCTAACAGACTAATTTTATTTAACCCAACACCCTTCATTACACTCCCGTTTTCTAAGTTTCATATCCTCCTTTTTGAGTTCAAATCTGCAGGCTCCAGCTGCCTCCTGTAATGCATAAATGAAGGTTCTCTTGTTATATGGTATGAATTGCCATTTCCTGCACTCCCCATAACCTGCTCCTCCAGGCAATTCATTTCACACATCTTTACATGTGGAAGTTGGGAACTGTATTCTAGATCAGCACTTATTTATTGACTTGTGTCCTGTTATTATTTTGACAGACGTGTTTTGGTGTATTGCACACCCACCCCAGGTATTTTCTCTTACCGGTTTATTACCTCTGTGAGCTTTCTCTTCAGTGTTTTACCACACTCCTCTCCAGGTGGGGGAAACAACGCCTCATGGAAAGCAATAGGATATTGGTTGTTGATGTTAAGGCAGCAGAACACAGGTATGTGAGCACTGGGAGAGAAACACTCTCAAAACACAGTTTGGTGAGAAAATCAGCCTTTGCAAGATGGTCATGAAAGGACAAGAAGCTCTTCTGAGAATCCCTTCTACTCCATGCAAGTTGATGAAATTCCTGCTTTTTAAAAGCGTCTGTGTGACTTGATATAGCAGCTCATGTCTGTGTTCAAAAGTCTTTGTAACCCTCAAGTCTCCTGACTTTCAACTGTTTGTATCTTTTATGTGCTTTTCTTGCTTGTACTTTGTTACTTTTAAAAATCAGACAAGACCAGAGATCCACATTTGGGGGAGCTGATGTAAGCCTGAAACTGTTCCCTAATTTTACCATTAATGCTTTTTCACATCATCAGCATAGAAACTGATGGAGACAAAGCTGCAGCTCCAAGCACCTAAACAGACAGCAGAGGGTGTCCAAGCTGGCCAGCTGTTTTTGGTGTGACACATTGCAATAGTGGTTGCCAGCCTGAAAAATAAATCCCCTGATACTTTGTGTTTTGTTTTTGTGTTTGTTTTTTTCTTAAATGCTGGTTCCCAAGCTCTTCTGCATCAGTGCAGCTCTGCAGAGCAGAGTGTGCTTTCCTTGTGTGTGGTGAAGAAGGGAGCGTGCAAACATCTGCCTCTGAAGCTCCAACACACCGCAAAAACATGTTTTTGTCACTGTGTCAGAATTTATTGTTAATATCTGCAAATTCTGGCAATATACCAGTAAATTTAATACCATCCCACCACAACAGAAATTTTGTATGCAGACACAGATTTTACTAGGATATAATTGGTATCTATTGCTTTGCTTTCAAAATACTGCATTCAAATACATTCTTATGGAAAAAAAACCCAAACCCTGATGAATCTTCAATATCAGGAGAGCCTGAGACCATCAACAGACTTTTAACATGAGGCTGCATTTCTTTTCTTGCAGTGCTGCTAAAACATGGTCTTGCCCAGGGGGGCACTCAGGAGCCAATACATTTAGAAAAATGAGTTTGTGGTACCAGTTGAGCAAAGTACAGAAGAAAGAAAAAACTGGTGCTTAAAAACCCTGCCATGTATTGAGAAAACAGGCTGATGGAGCTGGGCAGCTATAGGGCACAGGAAAATTAGGTGTTCAAAACTAAGCACTGTGTGTGTGCTGGAGCTGGTGAGCCGGAACCTCCTTCTTAGAGGGGCCTGTAGTTTCAAAGCTTTGTGAGATCGTGAGAGCAGAGGTAGAAATATTAACTGATATGTGGTTCCAGAAGGGCTACATTATTCTTATATGACATATCAGTGAATGGCACTTAACTATGCATTAACAAATACATGGACAAAAACACTAAGTCTGTATTTATTAAAAATAATAAGTCTGTGTTTATCACCTTGCAGCCAAAGATCTCAGGTGCTATGGCAATATAAATGAATTCAGTCCAACAATAGCATATGTGAGATATAGTACTTGTGGCCTAGTTTAGTACTTTACAACACTTCTCTTGTGAAATGTTTAGCTCATAGAAAAATGGCCTTAAAAATCTGGAAAGATACGGTTGACACAAACTTGATTCTATGATTTTAAGGCCTTATCTTTAATTTTAGTTTTTTTCTAGTAATTTTAAATAGCTCTTGCATTATATTTAATCTCACTGTATCTTGCTGTTTTGTGGGGCTTTGGGGTGTTTTCAATTTGTATGTGTGTTTGGAACCAAAGGAAGTGTTGGAAAAATTCCTCAGCACAGAAGTTTTTTGGACATATTTCAAGGTTCTTTTTCTCTCCTGACTACCATACACACCTCAGCATCTTCTTTTGGCTTTCCAGATACCAAGATATTTTTGCAATTAATTTTGTACATTTGTTTACAGCCTAAAAAAAATTCCATGCATATTTTTTTACAGCCCAAACCATACAGGTGGCTGGTAGCTTGGTTAGGCACTCTGGATCGATGAAGTAAGTCAGCTCACAAAAGGTGCTGCATTAACCATAGCTACAGACAAAGCTGTTCTCACAAAGCGTCCATGTAAAGCTGGTCTGTCTAGACAGCAAACATGCCTTGAATCTCAGTAAATTAGGCCATCATTCAAAGAAAAAAAAATCCTGAGTCATTTTGCTACTCTTTTATTAATGCAAATGTCATTCCTATTTTAATTCACAAATTCCCAACTAACGTTTAATTAAAGCAGGTATTCTGGGGTAGCTGTTTTTAATTTTCTTCTAGCTGTGCTTCAATTTCTGTTGTTGCTTCACTGCTGATTTTACTTTCACAATTGATTGGAAAGCTTTATTCTTCCTTTAATGTTAATCTTTAAATACCTGCTCGCAATAGGGGGTCTCAAATGCTTATTATATTGGACTATGTGATGAGAAACAGTCTGCAGTGCTGAATCTGGTGGATGATCTCCTCCTGCTATATATATCTCCACAGAAGACACATATGCTTTCAGTATTTTTGCTACTTGTCTTACATTATCATTTTTATAATTATTTCTTTCATTACAAACCTACCAGATATCACAGGAGCCGCACAAAGTAGCCATCAGGAAAAGATTGTTTCCTTGATAGCTGTATCAAACAGTCATGTGTCTTTGGCACAGTAAGTTACTGAACAATGCCACCACTCAGGATCCTGTGAATATGGATTAGGAATGAATTTAGGCACATGGAAGCTGTATTATTAACCTGACGTGTCATCATTGTCCAGTGATTTCATATTTCCTACCAGCAAATTTAATGTGCATCATGCTGACTAAAATAGAAATTGGGAAGTATAACACAAGCAACACAAGAAAAGTTACCTGGATGGAACTAGTTAAAAAACAAAGGGAAATAAGAATGGGTTCTGTGATTTAGACTACTGCAACATTGTTCGCTTGTGATAATATGGCATACTTTTTCATTTTACCTTCATCAGAATGTCTACCATAATTTATTACGAAAACCGACAACAAAGTTGGATGAAGAAGCAACTGAAATTCATTAAGATATTTTTTGCTTTTAAACCACTTTGTTTAATAACACGTGCATCTAAGCCACCCTCAGTTTAGGGCCAGAATTGCTCTGATCCTTAAAAATCACAATTGAGTGTGCATGCCCTTTTCCCCAGGGACGACAATGGGGCTTCAATAGTGCTGAGCAGAAGTTAATGATGCTCCAGCTCAAGGCCAGGAGTTTGCCCTGTTTCGCAGTGGTTCAGTGAGAGGAAGACCTATTAGGCTGTGAAACTGCAATACTTGGCAGTAAAACTGAAAAAAACCCAACCCACTGGTATAGATAACACATTTTCAAAATAATAGCTTTATTTTTAATAGAGCTTGGGGTAGGAAAAGCAAGATATTTATTATGAATTGTTGTCTTGGCATTTTTTTAGACTTTTCCCTTCATTGTGGTATCTCAAATGGCAAATTCAAAGGCAAAAATGTCATTTTGTATTGAAACCTTTATCACTCAACAGTCCAAACTTTTCCCTTGGGTGACTTTCATAGCATTATTCCAGGAACAAATTTGATTAGTCTCAAGAATGGATAAAAAAACCCCAAAGGACTGAGGTCTGTTACCTCAGCGTTATACTCATTTGCAACTCCTTCAAGGTCTCCCCTTCCTTAACAGTGGCGTGGAAAGTTCAGACCTGGGATGAAGGTGACAGCTCACTGCCCAAGAAGGTCTTTTTGTTTGTCTCTTCGATGGCCAGTTCATCTTCTTTTTCCCTGGGTGCGAGATCACCAAGTGAAAGTTAAAAACACTGTTTCCCCTCTAGTCTCTGTAGCACTGTACAAATATGAGCTTTTCCCATTCTTCAGTTTGAAAAATTGATAGCTTTGACATGTGAATCTGAAGTATACTACCTGTGGTAACAATTCAGCAATCTTGTTACTAACGCTCAGATCATTCACAGAAATAATAGTCTCTCTACAACTTCCCATTCAGAAGGGTAAAAAAATGTTCTGATTAAACAAAACCCCAATGGCCCCACAACTAAACCTTTACACACTTTAACAGCCAAAATGGAGCTGTCTTGGTGTGTTTCTTGCATACTTTGTGTTCACAAACCTGACTGCAGCAGAAACATGGCCCTTGACCTTCTGCTGTTTCATGGTTGTATCTATAAAGCTGCCAGATTGTCCAGAGAGGAACCCCAGAGGCTGTTTGCATTTTTTGGAGATTGAGTGGCCCAGGCAGCCAGGATGGCTGAAGGACCAAGGAATATTTATGAATACTTGAGAATCTGAATTCTTTTTCATTCCCATCATCAACTGAAAAGAGTCTGGAGACAGTGGTATGTAGAGGAGAGTGGTTAGAAAGCAGAAAATGTAAGTAGTAGGAGAGAAATATAAAGCAAAAAGTTTTGTTTGGTGCTCATGAAATATTGGAATAAACTCCAATACATTGTGTCTGTGTGCTTAGGAAAATATAAATAGTCACACCAGGCAGCCCTCCGTATTATTCTGATGGGGGACAAGGAAGGGAGTGGAGGGGCAGATACTTCAAGCTCATCACCGAACACCTGCTCTACAAATGGTAACCTTCCTATTAAAGCAAAGGTCAACCTGGATGCCAGATAATAATGAAGGTGAACTGCAAACCAGCTTTATTTCTCAAGAAAATTTTATCTCCTTCAGATTTTGTTAGTGGGTGGATTGGTCCAAGTGAAGAGGCTTGCCTACCCTGCATCTGAACCAAACTAACCAAGCAAATCAGCAATGCAAACAGGAAGGCACTTACCTCATAACTGAGGCTTTACTAAACACCAAGGAGACCCAGGAACATGCTCTTCAGGGTCAGTAAAGGATTTATATACAACCAGGAAAGAACCAAACTGTTGCAAAATTCCTGTCCGAATCCCTACATGGATTTTTGAGGAAGCTTTGATCTTTATGACAAAAATCATGGAACCATTCAGTGCAAACAGACCTCAGGATGTTACCAAGTGCCAAGGAAGCATTTATTTTACTTGTGCCGTCCCGACAGACATCTTTCTAACCTCTCAAAGACACATAAAGACTTTACAGTTCTTTGTCTCAGTGATTCACTGTTCTTACAATTAGAAAGTTTTTTCATAATATCTTCCTTGAATTTTCTTTTCTGCTGTTTCAGTCTATTACTCTCTTCAGCCTCTGATGCCTACAGACCACTCCCCAGCAGGCTGGAGTGGCTGCCTCTTCGAATTTTGGTAGTCTTTCCTTTGACTAAAGCATGTGATAGACAGTGAGATTAGCATCTAAATTATAGAGTAAAATGCTTTAAAGGCGTGTAATGCACATAGGGAAAAGGCATTATTCAAAGCAAGATAAGCCGTTGGCTGTTGTTTAAATGATCCCAGGAAAATCCTTCATTTCTGTAAAGAAGGATGAAAGCTCCAGCACAGTTAAATACAAGGACTGGTGAACACTGCAAGAGTAAGCATCACTTCCTGTAAATAGTATAGCTTCTTCTAAAAGCATGAGATAGTTTATGTGTCTTTCATCCCTGCAGATGTACTTCAACTTATTACATGTTGAAAGGTCAAATATGCTTTTTTGTTTGTCATTATGTAGATCCTTGCAGTTCTTTTGTAAATGCAACAATCTAAATAATTCATAAGAACACAGACGCCAGCTGTCGGCTCCACAACCAGGTAAGTCCTAATTCATGACAGTCTTCTCTTTCCTGAAGACCACAAAGGATGTAACTGCACTAACTACACCAAGTTGTGGTATGTTGCTGGAGTCTTGTTTGAATTTCAGAGTAAATCTGGCAGTTGAAGACAAGAATAAAATAGGCAGAGAAAAAATATTGATCAAAGGGAATTTTCCTCTTGACATAACCTGGAAAGTGCACCTTAGGTGCCTAATTAGGATCAAACGAGGTAGAAATTATATTGGAAAAAAAATATTGACAGTATATCTAAAAATAGGAACACTGTGCCTCTTGTCGGAGCAAGTTCGGGGATGTCAGGCGTAGCAAAAATCAATGCCGTAATAAGAAAGACTGATGGCGTATCAGAATAGCTGCTGTTATTTACTGCCTCACGTGGAACCTGACAGTCAGCAAGTATTTGAGAATGTCAGCTGTTCCCAAAGTTACAAACATTTTTATCTGAAATGACTGTTGTTTTTGAGAAGGAGCTTGGCCTCTTTCTCAGCTAGGATGTCAAAGTAGCTGGGATTCACTCCTCGCCTGTCCCTGCCATCGTATTATCCTTGGAGAAGCTGTTGTGGCAGAGAGGGTTTGCTAGAAATCTGTCTTGAAAGTTAAGAGCTGCCTGGAGCTGCCTGTTCAAGAGTTTTGGACCTGTCTCCTAGAGCACAATCCAGTGACAAAAATGTGCAAAATCAGAAATTCTGAAGGTAATGGGCAGTCTTTCACTCTCTTTACAGGAAGGCCTGTATGCTCTTCAGCTGGAAGATCTTCATCTTAACACACTGAAAGAAATTATATTGCTGTATGAGCTAACTGACTTGGGCTTATCAGTCTTTCTTTGATTTTTGCCTGCTCTCTCAAGTCTGTGCAGGTCTAACTATAAAGGAATCTGGAATAGCAATAGGAACAATGTAAATTCTATTTTTTACCTCCTCTGATTAACAGGGAAAACGTAATTTCTAACTGCCAGGACTGATTAGCATAGTTTCACTGCAAACTTATAGCAGCTGTTACATTATCCAGGTTTTGCGTACTTTGTGTCTATTTGCATACAGATTTGACAATGTAATTGTCTACTGACATAAAGCACATTGAAAAAAAAAAAACATGAGTAAATTCAGAGAAAAGAGTTCTTATGATCTGCTTCTGCATTTCAGTCAAAATTAGATATCTAATTCTGCAGCGGAAGTTGACTTTTTTATTCCATAGAGCATACTTGGCCAGCTAGAAGCCTTGGAGCCAAATTTATTCTATCTCTTGCAATGTAGACACAAAGTAAACCCACTGTACTGAGAGAGTGAAGGTCAGCATTTAACAATAGGCTTGACATAACAAAAAATAATCACAGAATCATGGAATCATGGAGTTTTCAGAGTTGGAAGGTACTTCTAGACATCATCTAGTCCAACTCCCCTGCTGACACAGGAATACCTAGAGCACATTACTCAGGACTGCAGCCAGGCGGGTCTTGAAAATCTCCAGAGAAGGGGACTCCACAACCTCCCTGGGCAGCCTGTCCCAGTGCTCTGTCACCCTCACCGTAAAGAAGTTTTTTCTTACGTTTGAATGGAACTTCCTACGTTCCAACTTGTGCCTGTTGCCCCTCGTCCTGTCACTGGGAACCACTGAAAAGAGTCTGGCTCCATCCTCCTTCAACCCACCCTTTAGATACTTAGAACCAAGAAGAAGGTCTCCCCTCAGCCTTCTCTTCTCCAGGCTAAAGAGCTCCAGCTCTCTCAGCCTTTCCTCATACAGGAGATGTTCCAATGCCCCAGTCATCTTTGTTGCCCTATGCTGGACTCTCTCCAGCAGTTCCCTGTCCCGCTTGAACTGGGGAGCCCAGAACTGGACACAGTATTCCAGTTGTGGCCTCACCAGTGCCGAGTAGAGGGGGAGAATGACCTCCCTCGACCTACTGGCCACACTCTTCCTTCCCTATGCAGCCCAGGATTCCATTGGCCTTCCTGGTGACAAGGGCACATTGCTGGCTCATGGATAATTTCCTATCTACCAGGACCCCCAGATCCTTCTCCTCAGAACTGCTTTCCTGCAGGTCCACCCCTAACCTATAGTGGTGCCTAGCATTCTTCCTCCCCAGCTGCAGGACCCTACACTTGCTCTTGTCGAACCTCATTAGGTTCTTCCCTGCCCAGCACTCCAGCCTGTCCAGGTCACGCTGGATGGCAGCGCGGCCCTCTGGAGTGTCAGCCACCCCTCCCAGTTTGGTATCATCAGTGAACTTGCTGAGGATACACTCTGTCCCCTCATCCAGGTCGTTGATGAATATATTGGACAAGATTGGACCAAGTATTCACCCCTGGAGGACACCACTGGTTACAGGCCTCCAACTTGACACTGCTCCATTAATCACAACCCTCTGAGTTCTGTCGCACAGCCAGCTCTCAATCCACCTCGCCATCTCCTCATCTAGCCCACACTTCCTCAGCTTCCTAATGAGGATGTCATGGGAGACAGTGTCAAAAGCCTTGCTGAAGTCAAGGTAGATGACATCTACTGCTCTCCCCTCATCCAGCCAACCAGTTATAACATCATAGAAGGCTATAGATTGGTCAAGCATGATTTACCCCTGGTAAATCCGTGTTGACCACTTCCAATAACTTCCTGTTCTTCAACGTGTTTGGAGATGACATCCAGAACAAGTCGCTCCATTACCTTCCCAGGGACAGAGGTGAAACTAACCGGCCTGTAGTTCCCTGGGTCCTCCTTCTTGCCCTTCTTGAAGATTGGAGTGATGTCGGCCTTCTTCCGGTCCTCAGGCACCTCTCCTGCTCCCCATGACCTTCCAAAGATGATGGAGAGTGGTCTAGCAATAACATCTGCCAGCTCTCTCAGCACTCGCGGGTGCATCCCATCAGGGCCCATGGACTTCTGGATGTCCAGCTTGGCCAAGTGGTCTCTAACTCGGCCCTCCTCAACTGGGGGAAAATCTTCCTCTCTCCAGACCTTCCCCCTTGCCTCCAGGGTCTGGGATTCATGAGGGACAGCTTTAGCAGTGAAGACTGAAGAAAAGAAGGCATTCAGTAACTCCACCTTCTCTGTGTCTTCCACCACTTGGGTGCCCATCTCATTCATCAGTGGGCCTACATTTTCCCTAGTCTTCCTTTTTCTATTGATATACTGAAGGAACCTCTTCCTATTATCTTTAACCGCAGTGGCCAAGTTGATTTCTGCTTGGGCTTTGGCGCTTCTAATTTCCCCCTGCATAGCTTCACTTCATCTTGGTATTCCTCATAAGTTGTCAACCCCCTTTTCCAAAGAGTGTAAACTTTCCTTTTGTTCTTAAGGTCCAGCCAAAGCTCTCTATTTAGCCAGGCTGGTCTTCTTCCCCGTTGGCTTGTTTCTCGGGACATGGGGATGGCCTTTTCCTGTGCTTTTAAGAGTTCCTGCTTAAAGTATGACCAGCTTTCCTGGGCACCTTTGCCCTTCAGGACTGTCCCCCTTTCCTCCAAGTGAGGAAAACATGAAGAAAATGAATATAACCACATTTACTGTTAACGTGTTTAATTTAGAAGACTGTAACAGCTTTTCACATTGTACAAACTGACCCATTCTCTATTGGTATGAGACTGAAAACCAAGCAGGGCTTTGACTTCAGAATGGCAGCCCATCTCTGCTAGCAGTGGAAGCAACGCATATCTTAATACTGACTGCAGTGGCAAGCACGACTGTGTTGAAAAATTTCCTCTGCCTGTCTGCCCTACTTTTCTGTTTCATCATTATTTTAAAGCCTCAGCATCAGGCTGATTTTGGAGGCATTTAGCAGCCAAGGAACTGTATTTGATAGGAAAATATGCTGGGGAGAGAAAAAGCTGACTGTTTCTCTTGAAATTCTGTCCTAAATTGTGATTTCTGTTAGAATCACAATATTAGTCTCGGATGAAGTGAAAAGAAATGGGTTAACCGTAATCTTTTGGAGAGATTAACAAATCTGGAAGGGAGCATAATTTTTTTCTGCTTCATTTAAGGCTACCTGACTTAGAATTAAAAAAACTACACCCATGAAAAATCATCATCCTTTCTGGTACATGTCTCGTTTCCCTTTTTTTTTCTTATGTAAACAGTTCGGTGCTGAAAACGTCTGCCATGAATCCTGGTACCATTTCTTATGGTTAATGGCAAGGTTTGTGTAAGCTGGTGGTCCCAGAAAGCAGCTTTTGCAGGAATACTGGTGTGGTCCCATCCCTGCTGAGGTCAAGGGGAACCAACTGAGGACAATGGTAAACTGCAGAGTCCGGGTCAGCTGGTGGGAGCGTGCTGCCCAGGGGGAGCAGAAGTAAATTAATTTATGAAATTGTGTCAAGTGCTGTTAACAACGGCTTTACACACACACACAATTAAAGTAGTGAGAACCAAATTTAAAGATGAATTAGATGCTTTGAACCTGTCTCTTACTTAAAACTAATGACCCATCTGTTCCTTGGCTAACACCTCGCCAAGCATTTTGACCAGTTACATGACAAAGATGCTAATATGAATCAGCAGAATCTCTTTAACCAAACACAGTATTGGAAATGGTTTCTTTTTCTGTGTTTCCCATTCATTTTAAATATCACTCCCATCACACTAGAGATGTCAAATAAGTGACAGGCAGGAGATGAAAAGAAAAAATAAAGCCAGACTAGGAGTGTTAATTAAAACAAGATTTGGAATAATCAGGAAGTTCTCTTTTCATATCTGTTGCAAATAAATCTTCATTTAAGACCCATTTTGATTTGATTTACATGGCTATTTGTAATGATTTCTGGTGGATATTTTACTGTGATAAAGTGTCTGAAATGTAATCTATTCGCGATAAAACTTCGTCACTTGTCATAAGTCACTGCACTGCTGTGCTGCCATCGATATTGTGATCTCACAAACTTGACATTAACATACATATGCTGAAAATTATGGCTTGTGACTTGGAAATAAGTGTGTTATACAATACCTATCTGTTGACAATCATGGGAATGAAACTAACCCACGCACCAAAAAAACACATTTCCTTTGAATTAGCTAGCAGTTTTTAGAAGTGGTTGACAGTCTTAACTTTTAGAAAAAAGAAACCACATTAATATTTACAGTATTGCTTGTGTGAAAAATACCTAATTGGTTACTGAGTAGAATTTGATCCTAAATTGATATGACTTTTGTGTGTTTATGAACAGAAATACACGTTAGTGTGTACATATAGATATGTAGAGATATAGCTATAGGTATTTTGGAGTGATGTGCATGTATATGTATGGATATCTATATATGTGTGTGTTTGTGCATATGTATCCCTGTATACACATACCTCCAGGATGCATTTCTATTTATCATCTAAATATTTAATAGAAAGAGTTATGCAATTTCACATCAGTCTAGAAGCCACCTTTGATCTGAGATAGTTGCTGCCAGTTGTTGCAAATTATTTTGGAAGCTTTGTGAGCTATGCATATCAAGCTATGATAACTCTAGCTTATTTTTATATCATTAAAATCTTTAAGCCCTCAAGATCTGTTAAGCTTGTGTTTTGTTCTGGTTTCCACAAATTAAATCCCCTTGAAAAAGCTAATTTAGCAACCGAAGTGGATCATCATACAGACCATTAAGATCATAAGTGATAATAGCAAACAATAACGTTAAAATTTAGTCACCAGTTTCCCTTATGATTTGTTTTATGTTACAGCTTCTGCAGAACTTCATCTCACTCGACACAGAGGCTTGTGAAGGACCAGATTTACTTCCTTGCTGACATCCACTGGTGCAGCAGCGGCAGCAGTGATGGGGAAGACAAAATTATCATCATCCACCAGTGACTGTTCAGTGGAAGGTGCTGGCTGGAGTCTTCCAGCAAGTGGCTTCTGGTGAGATTAATTTCTTCCCCTTCCCCACTCTCCTCCCTCCCCATCTGGACTTCAAGTTGAGATCCAAATCCGAATTATAGTGACTGTAAAGTGTGTTTTCTATAGTTTATCTTTAGTTTTACAGCTAGTGCTGTGGTTTAACAGCAAGTTGTGAGCTAGAATATAAATATTGGCTTTTTCCTCCTGGAACACATGCACTTTGCTAATTTCTTTTTATAGGATTGTAGTTTGACATACTCTTTTAAAAAGGAGTGAACTGATTGAATGATTCTCTTTCTCCCATGTAGGAAGGCCTCACAGTACCGATTCTGGGTTGAACAATCTACCTGTCCTGGTGAGGCCGCACCTGGAGTACTGTGTCCAGTTCTGGGCTCCCCGGTTCAAGAAGGACAGGGAACTGCTGGAGAGGGTACAGCAGAGGGCTACAAAGATAATTAGGGGACTGGAACATCTTGCTTATGAGGAAAGGCTGAGGGACTTGGGTCTTTTTAGTCTGGACAAGAGAAGACTCAGAGGGGATCTCATCAATGCTTACAAATACTTAAAGGGAGGGTGCCGGGAGGATGGCACCAGTCTTTTTGCAGTGGTGCCCAGTGACAGGACAAGAGGTAATGGGCACAAACTGGAACATAGGAAGGTCCATCTAAACATGAGGAGGAACTTCTTTATTTGAGGGTGGCAGAGCACCAGAACAGGCTGCCCAGATAGCCTCTGCCCAGAGTCTCTGACTCTGGAGACATTCCAAACCTGCCTGGATGCCATCCTGTGCAACCTGCTCTAGGTGAGCTTGCTATGGCAGGGGGGTTGGACTAGATGATCTCCAGAGGTCCCTTCCAACCCCTGTGATTCTGTGATTCTGTGATTCTGTCAATGTGCTCCAGTGAGCAGCATCCCACCACAGGTATGTCTGGAGTGAAAATCTTTATTAGGTAGGAAAAAACCTCAAACCTTACCAAGGTTAGTAAAGGAAGGGAGATATCAGTACACGATTCTCATTTTACCAGAAGTTTATCCAGGACAGGAGCAGGAAGCAGCCAAACACGTATGAAACACTATAAGAGCATTTCCTAATCAAAATGTTTAGGATTTGGGAAAAAAAATATTGCAAGTTTTCACCAAAAATTTTTACCAAGCAACCCTCCAAAGTGTTTGTTGGGTGGAGTTTGCAGAATTATGTCCTTTGGAGTTCTTATTATTGGAAAGACTGAACTGAAGGCACGTGAGATTCTTTGTGGGGAAATTTCCTAGGGTATTTACAAACCCATCTAATTTTTGAGCTTTTCTATTTGCATATTTTTTTTGAAAATTGTTGGTGCTACACAAAACATTGCATTGGCTCTTTACTTGCAGAATAATAACATTACAGAAAATGAGGTAAGCCCAGAAAAACATATTTACAATCTTAAAAATTGCAGATTTTCCCATTCACTGTGATTGATCTACCTGAAGTGGATGAACTGACAAGTCAAGGTGGGAGGTTTTAGTATATGCTTCAAACATGAAAAATGCACAAATAACTTATTCTGTAACACAAACAAAACTCTGTGCTTGAGTGACAGAAATTGGGGGAATGAATCCAGTGATTTTTCTCTTTTTCTTTTTTAAAATAGCCAATCATTGGTGGTGGTGGTGGCAAATTCTTAAATCCCAGGCATAGATCATCAAAAAAATTAAGCCAATCTTGCTTTAGATACATTTTAACATCAAACACTTTGGTTATTCCATCCTGATTCTCTCAGTCTATAAGTTAGAAGAACATTGTGCTTCCAACATAGCTGATCAGTCTTCTTTGAGCTGGTGAAACACTTGAGGAGAGTCTTGGTGCCATTTTTCACGTGCTCTGGGGTCCTGCTTTGGATTCTGGTGCAGGCAATTTTTATTATCAAAGAAAAGGAAAACACATCTGTTTAGCCAACTGTGACAGAGAACAGATTCACTTTTTCCTGATCTCTGAAATACAAATTTGAACAGCACGAATGTGTCCCTTATTGCCTTTATCCAGGGATGAGTGACAGTAAGGTAAATGCAAGGTAAGTGAAGGCAAATTTGACTGATCCCAAATATCAGATGTCTGTTGTTTCTGTGGCACTTTGGAAATTCATATCTATCTAGATTATTTATTTATACCAAATAAAAATTGTGAACTCCACCTCAAGCAAACACAATTCTAAAAATACTCATGTCCTAGTTTGAGGTAAAACAGAACCAATTTTCTGTTCAGTAATTTTGCTTTGCAGCTAAGCCTCTTCTAAGTACCGAAATTAACAGCATGTTGTGCAGAAAACCGTTCGCTCTCAGAGTGATAAGACCCATGTTTATAGCCGATGCCAAGGAACGGTATGCAGAGAGGCTCTTGCTTATCCTTATTGCTATAACAACCAAGGCCAGCCAACTTTGTTACTTGCCCCGTTGGAGGGTCAGAAGCGGAAAAGCATAGAGGGGTCCACACCTGTTGGGAGGAGCGGACAGGTGACCCAAAACTGACCAACAGGGTATTCCATCCCATCTGCCTCATGCTCAGTATAAAAGCTGAGGGATCAAAGGGTCAGCCCCTCTTTCTTCAATGGCTGGCGTCTGAGGAGGACTCTGTTCATCTGCCTTTGATTTTGATGCGTGCGTTCCTGAATCCAGATGTGGAATCCAGTTCCCATCTGTCACTGAGTCCAGTCTGGGACTTCCTCAGTGCCTGTTGGTGATGTGATTGTCATCATGGAACTTGATGCAGTTTTGTATGTAATTAATTATTTGCTTTTTATTTTATTAATAATATTTCATTAAAGTAGTTTAGTTTCTTTTCAACTCATAAGTTGAAAATGCTTATATCAATGCTTACAAATACTTAAAGGGAGGATGCTGGGAGAATGGCACCAGTCTTTTTGCAGTGGTGCCCAGTGATAGGGCAAGAGGTAATAGGCACAAACTGGAACATCGGAAGGTCCATCTAAACATGAGAAGGAATTTCTTTACTTTGAGGGTGGCAGAGCACCGGAACAGGCTGCCCAGAGAGGTGGTAGAGTCTCTGACTCTGGAGACATTCCAAACCCGCCTGGACGCCATCCTGCGCAACCTGCTCTAGGTGACCCTGCTCTGGCAGGGGGGTTGGACTAGATGATTTCTGGAGGTCCTGTCCAACCCCTGTGATTCTGTGAGTCTGTGATTCTGTGAAGTCTCTTTCTCTCTCTCCCTCCTCTCCTTGAAAAGAGAGGTGGGGGAGAACATCTGTCGTTCATCTCAGTGGCCGATCTGGCCTAAACCATGACAACTCATTTGGGTTTTTCCTTAGAAAGCCCTGCATGGAATTTTGAACTTAGGCTATTTTCCACTCCCTTTCCTGTTAACCTTCTTCTAAATGATACCTGCTAAACTGATGGAGGTCCTCCACTGTAATGACTGCCTTGCTGAAAAGGAAAATTTTCTCCTATTGCTTGCAATGAAGATTCAGTTGTCACCCATGAGTCACCATCAGTGCAGTCTTCCCTCTTTGTAGCCCCCTTATTCTGGTGGGCAGAATACATCATCTCTTCATTACATTTTATTATATTCTGTTGCACTCTGTTGAGCCCACAGAGGTGCGGCCCTGGTTTCTTTAAAGGACCTAGATTTTCATTATATTGTAGAAAGTTGCAGACAATTTTTACAGCATTTCAATGCAGCCTTAATTGGATGTGGAAAATGCAAGTGTAATTACAATTGTGGAGGAAGCTCTACACAAATACTTTTACTATTTAGGGGCATAATTATCCAGATTGCATTCACAAGAATAGTAGCTATATTTACAAATCAGTCCAAATGCTTTCTAAATAGCTTCTAGTCCTCCTAACCTTTTTCACACAGTGAAAAACATCTTGAATGGCATCCAGTGATGCAGCTTGCCTTGCTGAGACTTTGTGCAGGAAACTGAAAAGCAACACACAATCTTTTGAGACAAAAAAAACAACAACCAAACCCAAACTGAAAATGCACCAAACCTTTTGTGTGCGAAGAATTGAACTTCGAGAAGGTCCTCTGTGACTGCAGGAGGCCCCCATTTGGATGCAGGTGCGAGAAGGTGGCACAGCACTGACCAAGCCTGTGGGGAGGGAGCTGTGGGATGGATGTGCCTAGTGATGCAGGTCAATGAAAGTTTTTAGACCTATTCAATTTTTCTGAATTGATGGAAATGACAATTTAAGGTTAAGGCATGGTCCACTTACCTAAGTGAAATACATTTCTTTTCTCTAAGTCTTAATTCTGTCTTCTTGTACAAGTACACTACAACAGTCACAAAAAAATCAGACTATTTTCAAACTTATACTCAAATATCTCTTTGAATGTTCTAGACCAAAGAATATCATTCAAATACAATTTATACTACAGGACACAATTAAAAAATAAATACAATTTACATGGCTTGACCAGCTCCTTTGCATAAATCAGCTCACCCAAAAAAGGATTATTTTATTCAAAGAAGAGAAAAAAAGGATCCAAGAAATTCCAGAATAAATACTAAACACAGACTGACAGGGCAGACATGAGCTTATCTATGGATAGCCACAGATGTCCTCCTGGTTCTGCTCAAACCAGCTTTCCCCTGGACATGTATGGAGCCAGCACTTCACAGAAGGGTTTTAATGGCAAAAAGATGAAACCTCTTCAAGGCTTTGGGATATTAAGTGGTTATGTGACTGGTTTTTCTCACTATTATTAGCTGGGGGAAGATGGGCTGGAAATGACTTTGAGGCAAAAAACAAGAAAAGAGACATTAAAAGAAGATGCAAAATGTGCAAAAGAAAAAAAAAAGAAAAAGGTAAAAAAGGTTCTTGTAGGAAAAGATTGGTCAGAAGGGGCCAGAGGGCTGTGGGTGTATGGCTGCGAGTGGGAATGTGCACACACCTGTGTGTTTTACTTGTCTTGTTGGTTAAATGACAGGCCAGTTTTTGTGTTAAGACCATAAAAAGAAAAATTAAGTCTGGAAGATAAAATTTTTGAGCAGTGAAAATTTCTTCCTTGGTAGGGTTTTACCTCCAAATATGTATAAAAATGGTGGTAAAGAAGTTAGAGTTGCCATGCAATCTGTTATTCTGAAATCATCACTCATTTCCACTGACGTGCTCCTCTTGGGCTTTATGCAAGAAAGTGCACACTATCACAGTTGCGTTAAGTATCCATGTTTTCTGTTTAAATAAGCCTTAGCTATAACATTATCAAACAGTACTAAAAATAGGAGGAAAAGAACATTCCTGACTGTAATGTTCATCAGTTAAGTCAGAGGATGTAGTGACTGCGAGTTGTAAGAACATTTTGAATATGTCTATTTTTTTAATGTTTCTTTTCTGTGGGCCTTATTCTGATATGACAGCGATGTAAATTAATTGATTCTGACAGCCAGATTTATAATAAGAATAGTGCAAGTAGGTGAAGGCCTTTTGATAGTCAAAAAAGTGTTAAAACCTTCAGAGAATGACTAAATGATCCATTATGTTTTGGCAACTGCAAACTCATTTCCTACCTGCTGTTCGTTTTGTGGTTGCTATGAACCAATTATTTCAGATAATGTGGGAAACAGGCCATTTATGAGAATCCATCAAGAAATCATTATTCCACTAGAAGCAACATACTGTTTTTTAAACAGACTTGGAGGATATGGATTCAAAAATATTTTCTTGCTTTCTTTAGCCTTTATTTTGAGGGGGAGGGATAGGGAGGAAGGAGCTGGAGGGATGTCACCACACTCTCTAGAATCTTGATTGACCAGTTGTCTGAGACATGATAGCTGAGGGTGTAGTACAGTATACAGCGTTTTATACTATCCGCAGCCATAGGTTACAGCGGCGTGGTCAAGAGACCAAAAGTGCTGACACCGGAGCAGAAGTTCTGCTCCTCAACAGCAGTTTGGGCTGTTACATATGAGATATATATATATATATATATATATATGTATATGTATTTATCTATCTAGCTATAATAGCTATATCTATCTTACCTATCTCTTTATAAAATACGCCACACTGCCTTGCACAAGGCAGATATTTGTTGTTACTGCTGCATGCTGGCTGGGGGGAAAAAAAACCCCAACCTGGCTCTGAACAACAGATGTAGGAAACCTATCAAGTCTAAATTGCTCAGAAGGAGGGCAAAACCATGCTGTGCTCCAGCCCAGGCACCATTCGGCTGGGCAAACTGGATTATCATCTAAATTACAAGGTCACCAAGGAACTAATGCTGCAATATTTCTTTTGCTGTAGTATGCTGTAATAATTTTTTTGAATTGTTGGTTTATTCTGATGGCTATCTCATTATTTAATATCAGTGAGCTATGTGGCAGAAATAGCTGGTCATGTGTATAGGGATGCATAGGACAACATGGGCACCCCCTGCTTCCTAGCCAAATTACAGAATCACAGAATCACAGAATCACAGGGGTTGGAAGGGACCTCTGGAGATCATCTAGTCCAACCCCCCTGCCACAGCAGGGTCACCTAGAGCAGGTTGCACAGGATGGCGTCCAGGCAGGTTTGGAATGTCTCCAGAGCCAGAGACTCCACCACCTCTCTGGGCAGCCTGTTCCAGTGCTCTGCCACCCTCGAAGTAAAGAAGTTCCTCCTCACGTTTAGATGGACCTTCCTATGTTCCAGTTTGTGCCCATTACCTCTTGTCCTATCAGTGGGCACCACTGCAAAAAGACTGGTGCCATCCTCCCGGCACCCTCCCTTTAAGTATTTGTAAGCATTGATGAGATCCCCTCTGAGTCTTCTCTTCTCCAGACTAAAAAGACCCAAGTCCCTCAGCCTTTCCTCATAAGCAAGATGTTCCAGCCCCCTAATCATCTTTGTAGCCCTCTGCTGTACCCTCTCCAGCAGTTCCCTGTCCTTCTTGAACCGGGGAGCCCAGAACTGGACACAGTACTCCAGGTATGGCCTCACCAGGGCAGAGTAAAGGGGGAGGATAACCTCCCTCAACTACTCTAATTTTGGATACCACTTTTTAATCATTGTTTATCTATTTTACAAACAAGTTACAAACCAAAATATTCCAGATATGTTTGCTTTCTAGAAAACTGTAACTTAATGACTTTCCCCCATCAGTCCAATCGATTTTCTTTAAGTCAAAATATCTCCCCGGTAATGTGGTGGCTAACAGTAATGTGGATCCCATGTCATTTGTTAGCAGAGTGTCCCTGTGTGTGGAGTTGACCATGAAAACTTATGGTTATAGGATGAGGTGACAGATAAAAAGAAGTGATAGTTGTCTTTTCCTTATCTCTTCAACATAGCCAAAGAATGAGTAAAGTAGAAAATTTTTGTCTCAAAACAAAAATAGACTCTGAAATTACATGAAAAAGTTATATAGATTAAAGCTCCCACTCCTATTAGCTGCTACTTGAAAAAGACTCAGCACACTGCTGTAAAAATCACAGAAAATCTCCTCATTATTGCTGTTTCTCATTTTTGTTGCTGTAGCTCCAAGAGGCCTCTGCCAGAGGTCAGTCGTAGCGCCTTTGCATCAAACACTATATGAGCACAGCAAATGAATATTTTTTCCCGGTTTCCTCATCGAGGGGAAAAACAAGGGAGGAACCAAAAAAACCCCAAATGTACACCTGGGCTTTAGTTTACCCATAAGAGAGTTCCTGTTCAGACTGTGCATCTATCCCTTGGGTGTAAAATAGAGTTGTGGACAGGAGAAAGGTCAAAAGCCAGTGTTGGTGCAACCAGGCACTAAAACTGGAGAGGTGCTTATGCGAAACCCGTGAGAGTCAGCAGGGTTGTCCTCTCTGGTCTCGGATTCGTTCCTTTGTGCTGCTTGCTTGCTTTCTCTCAGGCTTTATACTGAAGGAGCTGCATGCTGTAATGGTTTTTTACCCAAGATCCATTGCTTGCTATGGCCAATTCTCCAAACCTCCCCCTCTCACACTTTCAGCAAAGACAAAGTTTGCCCCAGGCTGAGCTGCCAGGCCGGATCTGGTACCCTCCTGCTCTCAAATGAGCGCATGTAGTGAATGCTACCGACTGTTTTTTCCCATACCTTGATGCAGGGATGAATACACTGGTTTGCCTCCTGGAGGGACTCCTTACTAAACTACACTAAAACATGACCAGAATAAATGATTACAGGCCTCCCTGTGCCACCGAGGGCTTTAATCAGTACCAAGTGGCACTGCTAGAAACCTTCCTGATGGTAAATCAAGGCAACGCAGCAACTCAGTCATTCACTGCCTCTGTTATTAACTGAAAGCTCACTGGGGTTTGGGGTTTTTTTTTAGGCTATTGCTTCGTGATTCTGCTATTTTAACAGCCTGAGAAGTCAGCTGTGCCCTGGGGCAGTGTTGAAGGGAGCGCAGCAGCTGACCTCTGGATATGTGGAAGGTATCAGGTATAGCTGAACAAAACACTGTGGCTCTGAGACTTTGGGATTTAACTTTGACTGAACATGATTAGGAGTCTGCTTCATGCTAGTGCAAACCCTGAATAAAAGCGAGTGCAGCGTAAAGCCTCTGTAGAGTCACATGGGAAACCAAATAATTATACAGTAAGAAATGTGCTGGAATACCTTTTTTTCTAGAGAAACCCACTGCTCAGCATAAATAGCTGTAATGATACTCAGAGCAGGATCATGTTGTCTGCCAACCTGGAAGAAGTGCAACAGCCAGGCTGGGACAAAAAAAGAGAAAAATTTTATGATGAACGCACATCTTCCCAAAAGCGTTTTCTCGGAAAAGGCAACACGCCCAGGTGCACGCCACAGCAAACAGCCCCTTACGTGCAGCACACAACCCCCTAAAGGCTCCTTTCTCTCATGGAAACAGGGAGTCCTGTGAGGTCCTTGAAAACAGGTTAATGTATTTATCCATGTGCGACTCAGAAAGTACAAATCTTAGTACCTGGAATACACTGTTTCCTTACACATTTGTTTCTCCTTCTAGTAGACTGGTTCTTTTAACAGAAGGAAAAAAACATGAGCATACATCACCCACAGTTGCACCCTGTTTTCTTCAGAAATCAAACCCAATTCTTGTTAGGGTTTCCTGTCTGAATCCATAGTTTGCACACATGTACTCAGGTAGAACAAGAAACGCATACACAAATAAAACAAGAAATTAAATCTTTTTTTACAAGGTTCCCCCTTCCCTTTTAATAATTTTTGTCTTTAATTTGATAAAATAAATGTATAGCGCCTTAGCACTTCAGTTTTTGCCAAGAAAACTTTATTTTCCTGTGGATATGAATTATGTGTGCTTGCAGAAAAACTCCTTGATAAAAGCCAGCTGTTTAAAAGACACAATTACTGCTGAAGAAATCCTGTAGAATCTAAATAGTGTGTTTTGAGCAGATTAAGGGACAGTATTTCGTGAAGAAATAGGTACAGTTCCAAATGAAGCAGATCTTGGTGCTTTGTAATTTTTTTTTTTTATTTTAGAGTAGCAATAATTTCTATCTGCAGAAGCAGGTAAGGAAACCAAGACTGGCAAGGCATGTAAGTCATCAGTGCTCTGTGATACGTTCAGCACAAGATTTATAGCACTTTCAAGCTGTGAACGCAGTCCAGCTCAGTAGCAAAAATTTCCCAAAGCTCTTACCAAACCAAGGTGTTGGGATTGCCACTTGAGAGCAGACGAGGCACCAACAATACCGCCAAAACAAGATGTCGTGGTTTGGGCCAGATTGGCCCAATCCGGTGGAACGACAGATGCTCTCTCTCTCCTGCTCCGCTCAGGAGGCAAGAAAGAGAGAGAAAAAAAGACTTAAGAGTTTAGAAGGAACTAAACTACTTTAATGAAATATTGATAATAAAATAGTAAAAAAGAATATAATGAAATATATACAAAACCATATCAAGCTCCCAGGATGACAATCACGTCACCAGCAGGCGCTGGGGAAGTCCCAGACTGGACTCAGTGATGGACGGGAACTGGATTCCACATCTGGATTCAGGATCGGGATCAAAGGCAGACGCAGAGACAGAGTCCTCCCAGGACGCCGGCCATTGAAGAAAGAGAGCTGACCCTTTGATCCCTCAGCTTTTATACTGAGCATGAGGCAGATGGGATGGAATACCCTTGTTGGTCAGTTTTGGGTCACCTGTCCTGTCCGCTCCTCCCCGCAGGTGTGACCCCTCTACGCTTTTCCGCTTCCGACCCTCCAACAGGGCAAGTAACAAAGTTGGCTGACCTTGGTTGTTATAGCAATAAGGATAAGCAAGAGCCTCTCTGCATACCGTTCCTTGGCATCGGCTATAAACATGGGTCTGATCACTCTGAGAGCGAACAGTTTTCTGCACAACATGCTGTTAATTTCAGCAGTTAGAAGAGGCCTAGCTAAAAAGAAAAGTTACTGAACAAAATTGGTCCTGTTTTACCTCAAACCAGGACACAAGAATGGCCTTTTCTGGTCCTAGTGAGTAGTCTCTTAGGACATGTGCGGCGTGCTGCCTCCCCTTTTGGTGGTAAAAGTTGATTTTGTGTCATTCTGTAGAAGAGCTAAATTGAGTTGTTGGCATGGCAAGGAGAGCAGCATGATTTCCCAGGACGTCTTAGCCCCAAATCGTCATCTGGAGCACTAGGGAGCTAATGCAACACCTGGAGCAAAAATGCATTCACCTCAGGCCTATCACTGCACACAGACTGGAAGTGTCCTTACCAGCTGGTTCTTACCAGCTGGCTGCCCTTTCCTGGCAGAAGAAACTATTGTTGTTGCTAAGAGGCAAATGTATGGATTGGGTATTGCACAGTTGTATCCTAAAGCAAGGGAAGAAACTGTCTATAAATGCTTCAAGTTATCACTGAGGATGAGCAGAAGGGGAAAAAAAACCTTTATTTCGAAAGCAGTCCAGAAAAGACAGTGTAGCTCACACTGCTTCAGCTGTGAGATAAGTTGTACTGCACCCTACATCACCTGTGAATATATGATGGGTGCCCAGCTCACCTGAATACTTCCATTTTGGGAGAAAATACTACTCTTAGTCTGTTGGGGCCTCACAGTGGAGATACCAGCATCTCCAGCTAGTGGAGATGAACACAATGACTTGCTTAGTCAGTGGTATTAAGCAATCTCTGAATTTGGCCTTTGCTGTCAGGACTTCATATGCCAGTGTCTTTTTATTTCAGGAAGAACATTCCCCATAAATCAGTTCTTTCCTAAAGGACTTAGGAAAACTACAATATTATCTCAATTAAACAAAAGTGGTTTTCTGCAGATCTATCACTCCAAATGGAGCAGAATGACAGCCATATCAATGTACGTCCTGTAATTCAGAAAAGGCATTCAAAAATGTTTCATCTAGATTAAGACCCTATTCCTCCCACCAGCGTCATTTTCAGTTTATGGCTGGGGAGAAGAAGGAGGGGTGTGTGTTTGTGTGTTGCAATTAACTATTAGTGATTAGTCACCCATGTTCTTTTTCTCTGTTTATCTCGCACAATGTTGGGTATCTGATCCAAACAGAATCCAAACAGATCCATTCCAGAATCACTGGAATGCTGCACAAAACGTTGGTGTGTTGATGAATGCCTGGTGGTTTTGGGATTTTTTTTACCTTATTGGCAAGTCAGTCTGGTACAAAGATGGGTGAAGGAAAGGATAAACATACATAAGATGATTTCAGAGAGCAGGTGGATGGATAATTCTGAACACAGATTGTAAACCCCTGTGCCATTTTAATGTGCCATTATAGTAATGGGAGATTTATGCTAGCAATACTTGCTGTTTTTTTGCCAAAAGCACACATTGCCTAAATTGAGACTACTGATGTAGTGCTCTCATCATTTAAGGTGCATTAGAGACACTATAAGAAGAGAAATGTGGAGAGGGATATTGGGATGCTATTAGTGAGTTGCATATGAAATTAAATGGGAAATGAGCAAAAGGCCATCTCATTGTAGCACAAAACTTCTGTCTCTGCATGAAAATAAAATCCTTCTTATTCCATTTGCACTTTGCATGTTGGTAATTTGCACAGCACTGAGTCGTATTATTCATTCAGCTTGGCTAATATTATTTATAGCATTATGAAAAAGGCTATTTAATTGCCCCTAGGTATCATAATCTCTCTACTAAATATCTGCTAAATGGAGTCCCAAACAGCATGACCAGTATAATATTCTACTGTTGGCCTGTGCTATCAGATTTCTCCTGGAAAACTTCATTTTTATATATTATAAACATGTATTTTTTAATATATAACAGACATATATATAAACATAAGGATGGATGGAAGGAAGAAATAGTGGAGGGAAGGAAGGCCTGTCAGCCTGACTCAGTGCCAGGAAAGATCATGGAACGGTTCATCCTGACTGCACTCACGCAGCATGTGAACGGCAACGAGGGGATCGGGCCCAGCCAGCATGGGTTCAGGAAAGACAGGTCCTGTTTGACAAACCTGATCTCCTTTTACGACCAGGTGACCTGCCTGGTGGATGAAGGACAGGCTGTGGATGTTGTCTACTTCGACTTTAGTAAGACCTTTAACATAGTCTCCCACAGCATTCTGCTAGAGAAACTGGCAGTCCATGGCTTAGACAGGTGTGCTCTTCACTGGATTAAAAACTGGCTGGATGACCGAGCCCAGAGAGTTGTGGTGAATGGTGTTAAATCCAGTTGGTGGCAGGTCTCAAGCGGTGTTCCTCAGGGCTCAGTTTTGGGGTCAGCCTTGTTTCATATCTTTGTTGATGATCTGGACGAGGGGATTGAGTGCACCCTCAGTGAGTTTGCAGATGACACCAAGTTAAGCAGCAGTGTTGATCTGCTTGAGGGTAGGAAGGCTCTGCAGAGAGATCTGGACAGACTGGATGGATGGGCTGAAGCCAACTGCATGAGGTTTAACAGGGCCAAGTGCCGGGTCCTGCACTTCAGTCACAACAACCCCAGGCAACGCTACAGGCTTGGGGAGGAGTGGCTGGAAAGCTGCCTGGCAGAAAAGGATCTGGGGGTCCTGGTGGACAGCCGGCTCAACATGAGCCAGCAGTGTGCCCAGGCAGCCAAGAAGGCCAATGGCATCTTGGCCTGTATCAAGAACAGTGTGGCCAGCGGGAGTAGGGAAGTGATCGTGCCCCTGTACTCAGCGCTGGTGAGGCCGCAGCTCGAGTACTGTGTTCAGTTTTGGGCGCCACAGGATAGGAGGGACATTGAGGTGGTGGAGCGTGTCCAGAGAAGGGCAACAAAGCTGGTGAGGGGTCTGGAGAACATGTCGTATGAGGAGTGGCTGAGGGAATTGGGATTGTTTAGTCTGGAGAAGAGAAGGCTGAGGGAGACCTTATTGCTCTCTGCAACTACCTGAAAGGAGGCTGTAGTGAGATGGGAGCTGGTCTCCTCTCCCAAGTAACTAGCAACAGGACAAGAGGAAACAGGTTCAAGTTGTGCCAGGGGAGGTTTAGGCTGGACATTAGGAAAACATTTTTCACTGAAAGAGTTATCAAACATTGGAACAGGCTGCCCGGGAGGTGGTTGAGTCACCATCCCTAGATGTGTTAAAAGTCGTGTAGATGTGGTGCTTAGAGACGTGGTTTAGTGGCGGACCTGGTAGAGTAGGGTCAATGGTTGGAGTGGATGATCTTAAAGGTCTTTTCCAACCTAAATGATTCCATGATTCTAAATAGATTTCCTTGAGACATCCTCTTTTCACTTGCAAAGGGAGAACTTTTCTGCTGAGAAATAGAAGTGACATAATCCAACCAGTCAGGAATAAGCAGCATCCCTCTCCCACTGCCCCTCGCAGACACAGGTCCAAGCAGAAAGTTGGTATTTACTTTCATCAGAAATCACTTCCTTGACACAGCAACGCAAGCATATTCTACGACCCTGCTACCGAGATCCCCCTTATGTACACACTGCCCTGGTATCTGCTGTTTGCAGTGCCCAAATCCTACAAGCATGCTGATGACAGCAAGAGTCACAGCAGGGCAAATGGTGAGAGAGCAGAAGCAGAAGATGGTCCAAAGCCACAGAAATCTGTGGGAAAATCTGTGCTTCCTTCAGTGCACGTTGGGTACCCCAAAGCGGGGTGCACATGTAACACCTTGGCATAATTCAACCAGTTCTTCCACAGCACCTTTGCTCTAAAAATGCAACTTCTAATTGACAAAAATCTGTCTGCCATTTTAACAAGCAATCCATAGTAACAGGAGGATTGAGGCAAACAGACCTATTTTATGCTTGCATTCGAATAAACGTGCACAATTTTAAAAGCATCAATTTGCTGTTCTTTAGTGCAAATGTTATTTAGCCATTTGGTGGAATATCATACAAATTTCCTTTGCTCTTCATCTTAAGAAGCACCCTATAGCATACAAAGAAGGAGGTAAAATATTTATACATCACCATTGATTTAACACTATCCAACAGGGAATCCATGTTTGATTTGATGCAGTTTATATTTGCCTCATACTTATGAAATATGAATACAAATAAATGTTCTTTATTTTCTGTTAGATAACAGCCTCTCCAGAGATAATCTTCATAAATCAAGGTGCAGTTTACTATAGCTGATACCTCAGTAAAGAATGAGGTTTCTGGCTATTCAAGCCGATAGCTATGCATTTCCTGCTAGGAGGGCAGGAGCCATCCCAAACCTGCTCCCACCAGCCAATGCCACACCACCAACAAACACAGCAGACTCAAGTCTGCCTGGTGCTGGTTTACAAACCAAAACAAAACTCAATCCAAGTTTGCCAGCATGAAAAACCAACTCATGGAGAATTCAAATCAGCCAAAAGAAAACTTTTCTTTCATCACAGAACCTCATTGACCTCTGAAACTCAACTCCACAAGATGGCAGAGGTCAGCAGTTGGTAGAAACAAGAAATCATTTCATTTGATAGGGGCATCATGTGGGGACCAAAGCTGCTGCCCTACAGCATGGCATGTCCCCCCTGGAGATAAATAATGCACGTATTTAACAACTGGCCTCACAGCCTGGGGTTCAAAGTGCCTGCTCGCTGCCATACAGAGAGACTGCAAGCAGCATTTTCACAGCCATTTGGAGCCAAAAGGCATAGGAGGGAGTCAGGCATGGAGGCGCAGAGCAGAGTATGACTGTTTATGTTGTTTGCCTGGCTGCTATGAATCTGTATATTGGCCTCAGATCTTACAGGCACCTCCAGCTCAACATCTTTTTTGCCTTTTGGGAATTAGGCCGTCCTCTTAGGCATTACAAGGTACAGTACAGAAAAGGATTAAACCCTAGAGCTAGGCAGCTGCTACCTCTCTCTGCACTGATGGCGCTTCTCACGCCAGCAAGTTGCAACATGAGCATGTACAGCCAAATTTTACGGAGCTTTCTCTGAAGCACCAGGCATGGCTGGTTCTGGATGGAGGCACCAGTCTGGGATCTGAGGAGGAGGAGCAAGTGGGAAGCATCCCGAAGTGGCTCCAGTCAGGATCACAGCCAGGCTCAGAAACCAGCCCATCCTTTAGGGCACCCATTTGCCTGGGAGAAGCATCCCAGCTGCACGCGGCATTGCTTGCAATACACATTATTCAATGGACAACACAGAGGGCAGTTGTGCAAACCCAAGTGCTCTCTGCCCAGTGCCTGTTAACAGAAGGACATTCAGGTTGGGGTAAAACAAGGTAATTCTCCTGTGCCTCCCAGATAATGACAAAATTCACATGTAAAATTCACCTGTAAAAATAGGGGGGCATAGAAATTGCTGACCCAAGTATGGAGCCCAGGAACTGCAGATTCAATGTTTGTGGGGAAAAAAAATTACTGTACAGTATTTTTCTTTTTTGCCTCTCAAAAATGTCAAGACCTTTTTTCCCAAAGTATTCTCCCAGAGTTTTTTGTTTCCAAAAAAGAAAAAAAGATTTCCCCAGACAATTCTGTAGAAGGCTCATCACTGTCTCACCAGCAGAAGTGATTGCATATGTAATTAGTATTTTTTCCCTTCTGTAGTAACTGCAAGCTGACTTTCTTACAAACCTCATGCTGTATCAATAGTTGTGCTGCTTTGCTGAAACCCACAATCAACTATGAGGTATAAATCCATAAGCAATTAGACTTTGTTACCTCTCGGCTCAGGTAACCACTCCTCATTTAGCTGCCTTTGCAAAGCTGAGCCGAGCCCAGTGCAGTTGAAGCTCTCTTTTGAATGTCCCAAAGCTTCACTGATCTGCCATCCCGACATATTGTTCCCACTGTGGTGCTCAGCAGTGTAGTTTCTACCATAGGCTGTCAGCATAAGGGAAAAAGTCAGAAACTAAACAGATTTTTAAGAGGGATATACTTGGCTCAAAATTATTGATTGTTTTATTAACGAGCTTAATTTTGCATATCTGTGTATGCCTAATGCATGTAACCTTTTGCTCTGAACAGTGAGAAAATAAAGAGCATAATATCCCAAGCTTTGAGAATGCACTAAAAAAAAAATGTCAACTGTCAAAACTGTACTCTTAGAGGAAGGTTTATTTTCATAGTCTGTCACTATAATCAGATCAGTGTCTTCATCTCACCGCACTATCCCTACATTTCGCCTTGACAGTAACAGTAGTCATAATAACAACGCGAGTCAGAAAGACATCAAAGACAACTCAGAGGTACAGCACAGAGTCCGTCCCCAGCGTACGGCTGTGCCCATCTGCTGCAACTTCAAACAAACTTCCCTGGGAACTCCCTGTGGAGGAGCGCCTGCAGTACTGAGGCACACAGATGCATTTTAAATACCTGAGCTTCATCCTGAAGTCCAAAATCCCTGGTTTTTGTAGGTTTAGACCACTGATGTTATCTTAATGCACTTACTAGTGTTGAGAATTTGTGAGAACCTTCTGAGAGTGGGGTGCAATTGATTTAATCTCCTCCAGGTGGGCTGTGCCCAGTCAATTCACCTTCTCTTTGGAATATATTGGCTTTCAATGGTTGGTAATACGCCACTTGCTGCCAGGCCTGAAATACCACAATACAAGAAAACCATCACAAATAAAGCCAACACACTGCTTAGTGTTCCCATTAATGGCACTTCAGCGAGGATTGCAAGGGAAATCAATGGAAGTGGAAGCCTTCGGTCAAAGACTCGAGCGTTCACCAGTTGCAGCATTGCAAAATAGGTGAGATCAGAATCAGATCCCATCTAGCGAGTAACAAATATCCTTGAAAAGGTGGAAGAGGCCACCTCTTTGTTCAGTATTTGTTTTTACTTATGGGAGACTTTTACAAGATCAATTTCTGCGCACTTCCCTCATACGTTATCTTCTGCTTTCCAGGACAGCCAGGGCATCCAGCATCTACTTATACACCCTGGGGCAGATGTAGCATGTGATTCAAGAGCAGCCTGTAAATTTATTTTCTTATTTCTATGAGGATTTTCCAAGAGAAAAACCCCATCCATTTGGTTTGCTTATAAACCCCTCACCATTATAGTAGCTGCTGGCGTTCAGCCATCCTCACAGCGTGCCTCCAAGAGGTGAAATCCCTATGGACAAGTCTGGAGCCAAGCCGGGGAGTCCAGCCCAGAGAAAGAGTGAATTCCCCCAACATGTGATCATCCTGTCTGCCAGCTGTAGGAGCCCATGTATTTCAGCAAGGCCTATCCTTATTTTTCAAAGTGCAATAGAAGAATTAGGCCTATTGTTCACAATTTATTGCTATTTTTTAGCGCTCTTCTTCCTCTAGAAAGCATCTTCTTTCAACAAAGACTATTCTTTAGCAGAGCATCCCTCCGATTCATCATTTTCACCGCCGCTTGTGGGTTTATAAAACTCATACCACCCTTGAAACAATCCTTTTGCCACCAGATCCTGAGAGTCTCAATCAATATTCCCCTCAGTCCCTTACACAGCTCTTTTTTTTTTTTTTTTAAAGCGTAGACTCCAGAAAAGATATTAGCTTAATCCCAAAATGGCTTCAACTTTCCTCCAGCCTGAAGCCAGCTGATTTCCAGCGGCAGCTGGAGGAAGCTGGGGAGGAGATCAGCTATCCCTGCACTGAAATGAAGCTAACAGAGGCAGAGGTGCAACTCTCATTTAATCCGTCCTCCTTTCATCGAGGGTATTAAGGATTCATCTTCAAGCACTTATGCTCTTTTATTTAATCTTCCTTTATCTCCCAAGTGGTCCTACAGCAGCTTCTTTGAATTAATAGGGCTCAGTGCTAATAAGCTCGGGAACAGTTCTGGAGCACACTGTCTTGGAAAGGCCATGCAAGACGCTCCTCAGTCCTCTCCCAAAGCACCTAATGCAATTGCTTCTCTTTTCAATGCAATATCCACAGATTCATCTGCTACGCACTCAGCAATCGCACTCGGATAATCAGCCGAAAGCAGAGGACAAACCAACTTTGAGAGGGTGCAAGTCAGGGGACACTGGTCCCATGGCTGGCCACTGCACTGGAGCAGGGCAGCACTGTCCAGTGCACAGGCTTGCAGAGAGCAAAGAGGCTGGGCGATCACCCAAAAGCTGGTGCCTTAAATTACATAGTTACGGGAGATCTTGGGCTGAGGCATTTACTTCCTTCTGTTGGGGGGTGGAGCTGGGGTTGTTGGGTTTTTTTAGATCTATGCTTTAGTTAGGCTGCAAGGCTGCAATGTTTCCCTGCACTCACACTGGGGCTTAGAGGGAGATTTCCTGGAGACAAAGCTCTAGTCAAACCAGTAAATCTCTTGTGCTGGTTTCTGGCCTCTATTATTACAAGCTGCCTCTCTTACAGCTTGAGTGGGAGATCCTTTCGGCATTACTAAAGCAATAAAAAGTTGGAAGAGAAAGACGAGAAAGGACAATGCAGATTTCTGCAAGGGGAGAGAACAGGAAGGCAGTGTTGTCCTGGCAGTGCAATGAGACAAGGGAGAGTGTCAGAAGAGCCACAGAGGGACATTTCAGGTATGTCCTCCATGCAGTCAGCCCAGGCTGTGAGCCAGGTTGTATCCCAGTCCTTCTCCTGTCCACCTGGACACTCTTTACTGTGCTTCTGGAAGCGCCTCGTTAGCGTACAAAGATTAGAGCTGGGTCTCAAACTCTCTTTTTGCTCAGGAAGGGGGAACTCATCTTTTTTTGCAAGTTAATGCAGTTGAGTTCAGCAGGGTCCCGGACCGTTCCACAGTGAGACACCATCGTCCCATCCACCAATGTGAGTGACTGAAAAAAATCATAGATCACAATCATGATATATACCCCCAAAACTCTCAGATGGCTGCAAAAATAGTGAGGATGTGATAATTTACGAAGCGTGTTAGTACATCTACACTCACACTCAGGTTACCTTCGGTAGTTGATCAGAGCCTGTCACAGATAACTGGAAGGTAGCCTTACCCACAAGCAGTAAAATATATTTATTCTTGGTTTATGTTTCTACAAAACCTAGCACAAGAGAGTTGTGTTTCATGGTGAGGGCTATTAGGTACTATTGCAAAAGAAATACTTCAAAATAGATTTAAAACTCACTACCTACAAATCAAAGGTACGCCAAAGGTGTGCAGAGCTGAGATTCCCAACTAACGTAGCCTTGTGCTCTTAGAGAGCCTCATTCTACCCCTGAATGTAAATGATAAAGACATCATGTAACATGGAAAGGCACAAAAAAAATCCCTTCGCAACACAAAAAAACTTACAGTGACTTACTGGCAGGCTCAAGAGATAAGAAACAGAAGATAAGTGAAGGCAAGCACCACAATAGTGTTTCCAAGTGTCAAATGCTATACCCAGACTAAAAGAAGAAAATCTATTACTCTTCTTAGGAAAAAGAGTCACAAGCTTTCTATTCTCTCCAAGCATGAAAACAATGAACAATAACTCAAGACAGAGTTCATACTGCTTCGGAGACAGATGGGAGAGATGTTTTGTCATTTTTTTTGTTGAACTTTTCTCAGCAAAATCACTATTTTACCAATAAGTCACTTTTCTCCTAGCATTTGTGCTCTGACCTAATATAGAAAAAGGATTTGCAGTCAAGTTGTGAGAACACAGAGAGTCCTCTCAAAAGTAATCATGCATCATTTGACTGGGTGGGCACTGCATCTCTGCAAAGATTGCAGTAATAATAAAAATTAACATACCTAATGCTTTCATCAATAAGTCATGTGGCAGAAATCCACAGGCTAGGATGGAGCAGCCTGTGAACATGTGAAAAAATACAATTTAACTAAACTAAACCTTCTCCAGAAACATGTTATAGTTCAGGCCACATTGATTTTCTTAAGCAGAAATGGAAATAAACAGTTCACTAACCCCAGATTTTGTATAGTTTTAGTGAGGCTTCTCAACCAAATTCCACAGAAGAGGACCCTGAATCAAATGCCAGAAAAAACAGTGGAAAAATTCCCGTTAGAGTGAAAGGTCTCTAGATGTGGGCCATCTACTGTGGTCTCTTGGCAGACCTCTTCATATTTACACCAGTAAAATTACCCACAATTTGGGAAATATCCTTTTTGTGTCCGTCATATAGTTACCTTATCCCAGATACACTCTAGAAATAGCCCATACTGCCCATGAAACGCGTCACTGAAATCGTCGTCATTTAGGCAAGTTATGCCATCAATAGGGCATCTAGAGTCCAGAATAACTTCCTTTATCAGCTCCTTATCTACTCAGTGAAGCAATTCACTCTCCAGCAAGTGCATTATCACCTGCACTTCCACATGCACTCCTGGGCATTTGAATAGAAACCAATGTCATTCTGTAATTCATTCATCTACTGTACAGCTCATAAATTGGTTGTTGATTTTACAGGTATCCAAAATACAAGTACCTAATATTTACTAACAAGGATATTATATCCAACAAAAAATAAGCCCTACTACATCCACAAAAAAACCTGAAAGTTGGCTCATTCAGTTGTTCCCATAAGTTTTGCTGACCTGATTTTATTACCAAGCAGTTCAAACCATCATCCTCATTGGTATTTTTCTCCAAAGTGGAGCCACCAGTTCAGCCCATGGCCAGCTCATACACTTGGGCCTGTACCTGGAGCTAGGAGCAAAGGCTGGTCTCGCACTGGTAAATACAAGAAAGGGAAAAGATACTTTCAAATGTGATTAGATTGAGATATTCCAAATGAGAGACAACAGGGAAACAGGGTTAAAAATACATGATGGTACTGAAGTAGGAATTCAAGCAGAGGGTTACGAAGAACTTCATTTGCAATCTACAAAAGGGAATTTATTTCACAAGCTAGTTCCTAGCTATAGCCAAATCAGCTCTTCAAACGCTGAAGAGATGGTGGGAGAGGAGATGGAGCAACAAGCACTTTTGATTTTTATGACATTTTACCCTCATTTTTTGTTATGTTTTAAAATATTGATGAAAATGTCTATACATTTAATTTTAAGTATGGGAGTAGCCCAGTATAATTCAGTCTCGTGTAAAGTTAAGCACATATATGCAGGATCACTTTATCTTTATTTAGGAACAATGTAATTGTCAGTTTTTCAACCCAATATTAGATCTTCTCAGAAGATGTTTTCCTTAATGTTCACCACTAGAAAGCATAATATATCTTTTTTTTTTTTCCTTTTCCCTAAAGAGATTAAATGCAATTATTGCTGGAATTTGTCCTACTTCCCTACTGAACTGTTACAGGAGACAAATAACATTTTCACTAGACTTAATTAAAACTTATGTTAATAAGCTAAATTGTAGTGAACCATATATAGCAAATATTTTACTATAAGAAAAGATATGTTATATATTTTACTATATTGGCTATATTACATATTCACTATATAAATTTATATTTATATTTAATATAGACAAGAATGTGTGGTTATTAAATATAAATGTGAAGTATATATAAAAAATACATTTTATATATATGTTTAAATGTATGGAAATTGAACATCAATACTTTCTAAGTTACGCTGCTTTCCCTTATGGTAGGTAAAGAAATTACTTACTGATTTATCATATGGCTAAAACCAATGCGTTGAGGCTCTGAGCTTGCAAATACATAGTTGTGAAGTCCCTGTGCTATCACTAGGTGCCCAGTGCAGCCTGTGCTGTGCTCTGCCCAACCACTGATTATTTCTTGTGGCACTTTGAAGGCAATTAATTCAGATTTATTTGAACCTCCTGAAATGTAAGGCCGTATAGAAGTACCACAAATTATTAAAAATACAAATTACTACTAAAAGTACACATTCTTGCTGAGTAAAATACCTGGTTTGATCGGGACAAGCACAGAACCGCTCCCTTCTCATCATTTGGCCCAGTTTTCACCATGTGTACAACCAACATATTGACAGCTGGCAAAACTCTGCCTGAGTTGCAAACGTATTTGCTTTTGAAGTCAGTACCTCATGGAGATACCATCTGCTCTGCAGCGAGGAGTAAGCAGCACACAATAAACAGGTCTGGGATAACCAGCCAAGCTCCTTCCCCATGCCTATTAGCTGCAGCTTGAATTACTCCTAGAAACAATATTGTTCCTGGCTTTAAAACCTGGATTTTTGAGTTAGTGTGGTGTCAGAAGGAGCAATCACTCCTCGGTCTGGTCTGTCAGTTCACCATCCTCTTCTTGCCCAGGCAGAGAACTGCACATGACTCTTCTTTTTTTTTGCATTTACTTGCACTTGTCCTTGTGTTTCTCCAGGTTCACTCCTTCCACAATATCAAGATGCATTTTCCTTTCGCAGTAAAGGAAAAAAAGGTACAAAACTTCATTTGCTGCATACATCTATTTTCCTGGGCAAGCACAACCCACAGAGAGCCAGGTCTGGTTTAGACCTCAGTCCAGTTAAACACTGCAGGAAAACATGGATTACATGATCTTTTTATCATTTTGCTGATTTGGCATCACTATCCATCGGGTTTTTAAAGCTCATTCCAACTTCTGCCCATCACATGGACCAGTAAAACAAACTAAAGCAAACACAGCCCTGTGGTATCCTGGTTTGAGGGAACAGATTTGAGGTATATATTACATACTACGACAGAGGTGTATTGTCAAGAACATCTATATTATTTTATTGGACATAAAGGAAAAAATGTGCTGTAATAAATTGTAAAAGTTATGCCTTTTAGCATCTAGATGGACACTTTAGAAATTTAAGACTTCACCTTTAAAAAGTGAAACAACTAAGCTATAATTCATATTTATTTCACTCTTCCACTTCCCCGTGAAAGATTTTCACTCCACGTACAACACTTTATCTCCAAAAGCTGTCAAGAATGTAAGAAATTTTGCCTTGAAGAAAAACACACAACCATTTCTTGGT
Source organism: Burhinus oedicnemus (assembly GCA_008921705.1). Taxonomy (NCBI): domain Eukaryota; kingdom Metazoa; phylum Chordata; class Aves; order Charadriiformes; family Burhinidae; genus Burhinus; species Burhinus oedicnemus. Next base: position 1,314,793 of record VFFE01007110.1, on the reverse strand, counting down.
GTCCTGAGATACAATAGCATACATTTCAATCCAGACAGGGTTGCAGCAATTATATTTATGCAGATTATATTTCATGAGATTTCATCAAGGTAGTGAATAATTGTTTTAGAAGAGAAAGGCTAAAGCTCCAGAAAGGATTCTGGAAGCTAAATATTCCAGGAAGGACCCAAAGAGCCATCCCACACTGTTGGCTCATCTCCATGAGGCTGAAACAGCCTCAGGGCTAAGCTTATCCGCTTCAGCCTTTCCAAAAGCATAATTTCATGGTTACAGAGTGCAAACATGTAATATCTTGTTCAACTAATTTCTGAGCACGTTCCGCTTTGGTTCAACATTGTGGTCATTTTGCCATTTCTACATTTATACTTTTTGTTCTCCAGGCAGAGGAGCACTGGAATCATGGGCACCTCAAACAAGCAATGTTGCATCTCTCTGGGACCATCCCCAGTGCTCTTCATTTCTGCAACAGCCCACTTTTATTGCCGGTTGGGTGAGAGGTGTTTTCTCACAACTCTGAGTACCCTCATTTCTCTACAGACCTTATAGACAGATTTTTACCAACGCAAAGCAAAACAAAGGCAAGAGGACAGGTCCTTCACTCTTCCTTCTTCTGGGAAAGCAGGACAACTTTGCAGCTCCTTCACCTCTGATGATGCAATTAATATTTCTCTTGCTTCACTGACTTTAACCCCTGCAGAAGTTTATTGTGGTGTATATCAAGGGTTCATTCCTGTGAGCCTGCAAACTCCTGTGAAATGCTGAGTGGTACCTATTTCTCCTGACTTCAAATTAATCCAGGGTCACGCATATCTTTATAGGGGAATTAAAGGTTTTTAGGATCCCAGCCCTTTGGGTCCAGTTTTGCCTTGGGTAATGGAAATTGCCAAAGAGAATGTGGGCTTATGCAGTATTTTATGCCTCCTTTACCAATCAATACACTATAAAATACATGCTGAGGTATATGCTGAGAGCCAAAGTTTACAAAAAGTTACACTCCCGCAACCCCAATCAGCCTCACGGCATTGAAGCAGAGGCTTTCAGCAGTACTTCAGCTTCCTTCATGCCTTTTGCCTGCAGAGTCAGTTCCTGTCATGCCCTCAGCTGGAGGACAAATCTAAGTCATTGCAGAGGGTTGCAAACAAGCGGCTGATTACGGTGCACAATTAAGAGGCAGCGTGCAGGTCCCTGCAGATTGGTGCATCGTGTAACTTTCGATGCTCAAAAAGTCAAAGAAAGTGAACGAGTTGGGAAGTTGGATTTCTGTCACCCGAGAAGCTCACTGCAAGCAGATTCTTGTTTTTTGCATGTATATACATTTAGATTTAATTGCAAATGGCAAACCAGTATGCCAACGAGATGACAGCAAGCTAGTCTACTGCAAGGATGTGAGCTTCAGCCACCAGCCTAACCCCGGGAAAAAACCCCACAACATTATGAGCCTGGGAAGGTGATAAATTTTTCCACAAGGGTATAAGGATCTTCCCTAGCTGTGAGTGTGACTTGCATATATTCGTTGTCTTTGAGACATCTGTCTCATAAACACAGCCTTTACACCATGAGTCTGACGTGGCTTTCACTTATGCTACATTTGCAGCACTTTCCTGCTGAGTTTAATGATATTCTAGTTTGGAGAAGCAAACCTCTGCATGAGTTTTCAGATCTAAGCAATTTAGTTATGTCCTTCCATATTTTAGATTGCCACCTGAAATAGGGGCTTACGAGATTACCACCCTATGTGAGCAAATGCAACCGAAGACACTAAAAGCAAAACTGTGAACACACAGTTCTCCCTAACACAAGCCCAAGTGTATTTTCATTCTACCTGCACACCCCTGGTTCCAGCTGTTACCATAAGAGCGAAAACTGAGGCTGATGCTACAAACCTCACAGGCTAAGTTTTGTCTCTGTAAATAAAACCAGTGGTATTTTTTCTCTGAACAACCTTTAGCAGCTTGATCCTGCCTCTGGGAATGATATTTCCCTTCCAGAAACCAAGTCTGAAGGATAATTCACACAGAGCCACTAAATGCTGAGGAAAAGCATAGGAGAGAGCAGACCCTCTTGCGCAGAGTCTGCCCCAGGAGGTGAGCGCCACTCACTTTGATCTGCAAATCCTTTGGCTACTGCTGAGATCCAGTGTAACCTAACATTTTTGCTCCATTTCTGCAAACTTCTCATGCTGGGATCTGGCCTTTGCTAGATTCATTTTACGTTCACGTAGACTACTCAATGAATAAAGTTATATACAATTTCTATTTTTCCCTGTGTCTTCAAGGGGTGATCTTCCTGGGTTTGAAGGAGTCTGTGCTGATATTTGGGGCATCTGTTGCCAGATGCTTAAAACTGCAGAGTAACCCACAAATCAAACTAGAAGTGGTGGCTTGGCACAGTCTGACCAGAGGAAGAAAGACTGATGCTCTTAAAAATATTTCCACTCAAACTTTCTTTTCTGTCTCAGAGGAATAAAGCATTTTTCAATGAGGCTGAATTTCCCTTTTTGCAATGCCTTTGCTGGAGAGGGAGCACTCTCTCAGGCTCCAGAGACAAAAGATTAAAAAATCTTTCATGTCTAATTTCAGCTTAACCTCTGTTATGACTCCCTGTCTCTGGCTCTATACCAGGATTTCCTTTGCCTTCTGAAGCAAGAGTAAACTCAAGTATTAAACAAAATCTTCTCTTTAAAAACAAAAACACTGAACTTTTTATGTGTAAATGTACACATTTGTTCCAGAAATTTAAACCTAATCTATCATCTCTAACATCTCCAACAAAAAATCATGCTGAATAAAACTGGGGGGTTTTCCTCTTTTGTTGTCCTTAAAATAAATAAATTCAAAACAAGAGACAACTGTGCACACACTATATAATACAGTTATAGCAACTGAATAGTTAATACTGAAAAGCTGCTTTTCTATTCATTTTCTGGGCCTAAGTTCTTCTCTCATGCTTAAATATCTATATTGCACTATTATTTCACAGAGACCAGAAAAGCACTTGCAAACACTGATCCCTATGTCGCAGGTAGGCAGGTCCTGTACGAGCACAACGTGCTGAGACACCCTCTGGCCCAAACCATACAGAGACAGTTAAAAAGTCAACTTTCAGATCTAACAAGGAGAAAATAGGGGCCCAAAACAAAAATGAGAAGATTTAGAATGAAAAGATAAGCAGAGGACAGTGCAGCCTTGATCTATAGCTGCTCTCATGCCCTCAGCACTGCTGGAAGCTCTGACTGGAGCACAGCAGACATACACATACCAGTCCAAATTTCATTTACTTTGGCTCCACTGCTAGCAGAGCCTTAATACAGAGCAAAAAACTTAGAAGCATATTAAAGCCAGCTGAGGTACCCCAGGGTGACGGAGATGTCCCCTTATATACACGCGGATGCGGAGGCTGAGCTCCTTCCAGCCATGCTGAGAGCACTCCATGCCAACGGCATGGATTTGGGCATAAAAGTAGCAGACCATATAGGAACAGATCTGTTGAAGTGGCCAGTGAGATATGCAACCACCGTCAGTCACTCCAGCTGCATTGCTGCTAAGTCTGTTTAAAGGAGATAAAAAAATCATACCCCATTAAATTAATGTTATTCTGGAAGTTGCAAATATTGCCATTTGTGTTCTGTAAAAATCATAACAATACACTCCTGACGTGCATTTAAAAAAAAATAATGTTTTATACTACCTATGACCAGAAGTATATAGAAAGAAGTTTAAAATGCAGAAGCAGATGACCAGTGAAACTTGTCCTGTTTGTTCTTGCCAGAATGATGCTCCAAATTCCCCAAGAAATGTATTTCCTTATAAAGCACAAGTGTTATTTTAAAATGAGCTTAAAATCCCACCAGTGCTCACCAGACACACATATGCTCACAAACAGAGCCACATAATGTCAGGTGAAGCTCCAAAAGGCTTTCCAGTATATTTTTGCTCACAGCATTGTACGCAAAGCCTATGGCCCATTTCCGACAGCACTTGTACAGGTGTGGAGCCACATTCTCACATCCTTATCCACAATGTAGCAAGTCTGATTTTAATAGGGTATTTAAGTTAACCACAGAAGCAAAAGCCCAACACCCTTGATGCGTTTCCTTCCAGAGCAGAAATCTGGTGTTATTCCATAAACCACCTTATTTGTTTAGGTATTAACGGTCCAGGGCCAAGGCCCCAGCACTGCATAGCCCCAAGAGCAAGGGCGTTTCAGATACTGCATACAGGGATACGGCATAAAAAGTAGTAACTTTGGGTTGTGTAATTATAAGCTGCATCATTATGCATGTGCACGACGGCGGGAGAGGACAAACTGAGGTCACCCAGGAAACTTTGATGCTGGCATTTCTTCACCTTCAAGTGTCTGACTTTGCAGCTTTAATAATATTCTTGTCATGAAGGGGTTTTGTTTAATTTATATATAGATTATGGGTTGCTGTCTACTGGCAGACACCTCCAGCATTGGCTGAATGCAGTTTAAAACAGCAAACCTTCCCTCTGTTGAAAACACCTACTTTAGCTAGAATACCATTTCATTGCAGGTGTTACTTACACTCTGAATGAAATAGGAGCCTAATTTTGATTCTGTGATATGCCCAGGGATGACAGCATCATTTAATGTATCCATCAAAAGTTACTAATTTGATCGTAATTGAATGGGGAACAGTGCATCTGACCTTTCTTTTAAATTACCATCACAGACTTTTAATGGGTTTCTCAAAAGTTATTGTTATTAACATGAATATTACAGGAATGAAATCAGCCCATTAAAGTCAGCAATCACAATGCTTAAACAACACTGATACCTGCATATAGTCTACTGTTTTGTCCCTAAAGAAAGACTAGATTGAGACAAATATATTGACTGAGATAACGGTAACGATATCAGCAGAGTTAATCACTTGTTTTACTGAAAGTGATAGAGATAGTCAATTAAATGGGACTGAATTTAAGTGGCAATATGAAGTTACTTTACAGCATGTCCTGTGATTAATAGGCATAAGGTGATCTTTTGCATTTTCTACACTTGGTTTGTTCATGATGTGCAGGTTAGCTGTATGGTGGAGAGTACTGAGGTGTTACATATGCTGTGAACCTGCAGCTGTTATCATGTGAGATCCTGCAACCACTTATTATTATTAATGTCAGATTTGCATGCAAGGTTAGTGAGCAATACAAGAGAACAAATTCCTAAGCCACTGTTAGCCACAATGGTAACTGAATCTTTTTGAAGATGCCCCCTTTTTATTCTTATTTCTAAATTAGGAGTGAATACACTGTTCAGTCATTCAGGAGGAAGGAAAAAAACTCACTTGTATCTCTCTGTTAGTTTGCTATTAATCTTCCTTTAGTGCTCCCAACCACTATGATCAGTGCTCCGATGGGTCTCAGCATCTCCTGTGTATAAATCATGTTTTTTCCTCACTGGAGGAGAAACTACAGTAGTGGGTCTGGAAGCTGTCTACTTACTCATGGAAGAGGTGCAATACGCACAGCAGTGATAAATACTTCCCTAACGATCTCCCCTTGAAGCATGTCTGAGTCCCAGGCTGAAGGGACCATCTCTAGTTTCAAGACAAGTGTTTGTGCTTTGGCCTTTTCTGCTAAGAAAGAGGCTAGTTTTTCTAGTGCGCAGATTTTTTTATAATAGCTTCCCGTTTCTTATGGTCCCTGTAAAGAGTTATCAGATCACTGCCAGTAATGCCTAAGCTAGAACAGCCCTGACTGCCCTGTGTGGTCCAACAGCCCTTTGTCCAATATTCCTCTTTACTTGATTTAATATGCTAAATGCCATCTTGTGAGCTAAAGTACCATTTACAGAAATCAATGTATAACTAAGTTACTAGGCATGCAAAATTGACTACAAATAGCAAAGGCATTCTTCCAGTGAGGATTCAAATTTTTTCTACCATGCCATAGTTTCCAGCTATTACTGTCATTTCTTAAGTATAATTATGTATAGTTGGTGCTAAACTGAGTTTATGACCTTCTGTAATTCCCTGTTCTCATTTATTTTTCTGCCCCAACAAGCCTAACTGCCAATAACAAGAAACATCCACCCCATTTACAAAGAGAAAACCATTATGCTTAATTCCACAGATATTTTAATACCGGGCATTGGAAAAGACACTTAGCTATGTACTATGTTATCTACACTGAGTCAGTATATGCAATGGCTATGTAATACAAGTCACTAAAGACACCAAAAGCTATTGGAAATGGAGCATATCTGGACCTGTGAAGCACGATGCCAAGAGTTATGTATTATCCGCCTTAGTCATCCAGCCTTTTACCTGGCATTTGGCCAAACCCAATAAAACTAATTACCAGGAGGTTTTTTTTACAAATGAAAACGCTGCAGTTAGATGCAATCTACGTGCTCCACACTGAGCACTGTACATCAGGCGAACAAATGACTGCCAATTTTTTCTTTTTCCTGTGGAGAAAGCAGCTATTTGCTCTCGCTCACTCCAACAGAGAAAGTCACAGCTCTGTTCTCTGGATCCACTGTTCCTGGGAGACAGTAGCAGAGAGTATCTGCCTTTTACCATTACAAAAGAGACAACTCTTGAAGTAGTCTTTATTGAAACACTTACCTGCAGATCCCCTTTCATTACATATAATTTCTCATTGCTTTTTGCAGATCACATTTTCACACATCTTTCATAATGTTACACTGCTCAGTTTCATCTAGTCAGGTCCAACACACAGACACAAAATTTCCTGTGATAGAGAATCCCACAGACTCCTTCAACCCAGCATTTATATAAAAGCTTTCTGATAACCATCTATCCTCTGCAAGAGCTATCGGATTTCACATCATAGCTGATCATACGGCTTATGGTCTCGCTGCAACTTGCTTTCGGCACGTGGCAGGGGGCCACTAGCTTGATGCACGGCTCCTGGCAGGGGGAGCAGAGGCACAAGCAAAGCTGCTAAGCAGCTCCGGTGCCTCCAGCCATCATCCAGGATGGTCTGCAGCCACCACCACAGCTCATCCTGATCTCACAGCCAGGATTGTGTTGGCACCAAAAAGCACTGTTGATATTTACTCTGACCCTCTGAAAAATTAGTGGCAAAGGAAATGAAATACCAACAAGGAACATGAGTCTCTGTTTGCTCAGGATGACAAAATCAGGAAGGTTATTTGATCAGGAGAGTAAATCTGTTTCCTTTGCAGCTGCAGATATTTTAGATGACACTGAGAAGCCATTTTCACTATTCCAGAGATGCTCTTTTTGGTCTGTGACTACAGAACACCACCTTCAGAGCTGTCAGATACAGCTATCCCATCTCACAATTCCTACACAACTCCCCTTTACACTACCAAAACTGTATGTATGACAGCAAAGTGGCTGCAACAATTCCAGTATGCTGCCTCACCCTGTGCCTGAATCCAGCCATGTACTTCAGCGCCTCCTGGGTTTGGACTGGGCCTGCCCACTGCTCCCCACACATACCTGCATCTCTGTGGCTTTTGGAGGAGAAGACATCATTTGTTGCTGGAAAGACAGTTGGAAGGCCTGGTACATTAAGTTTATCGTGTTCTTCAAATTATTTGAGAATATTTACTGGAAGGCGCTGACACAAGGAATTTAGTTTTTTCACTTATTTTCCTTAGTCATTGTCTACGTCCTAAGGATGCTGCACTGAGCCCTCCTGGGAATCCTTCAAAGACCATTCTCTCCTGTCAAGACTAGCCCAGAAAACAGTGGCTGGTAAAACACAAAAGCCATCACACAAAGTAAATGGCAAATTAATAGCAGTGTTTAGCATGAGAAAAACACCAAAGGTCCTTCACCTTGAATGAGAGGATTTGCATCTGAGAATGTGTATCTGGCTGTACAGAGAGAAAAAATTAGTGTGGTATAAGGAAGGACACATAGGAAGGCTCTCAGGAATGCTTTTACGTGAGAAGGAATCTTTCCCTGGGAGTCTACAAAAAATGTTTTTTGCCTTGCCTGCTGCCCCATTTACTATGCTGCTGTACAGGTCAAGAGAAGTCAGCTCAGAGTGTTCAGGTACAATTGAACACATTTTTCAATCACCAATCTCCAAACGAGCGCAGGCACAGCGCTGCCATGGACACCTTGAGACCCGGGGGCTCGGATCAGGATCTGTTGCTTCTGCAAAGTTTCAAGGGCATTCCCTTCCTCTGTCTACGTGGTACAAACAAGATTGTCTGAGCAGATGACTGCACCATTTTGGAGCACTTTTTCCACTGCTGCGGGGATCTCTGCAGGCTGTGAGTACTCGGTCCAGAGTTTTCACCAAAGTCATATGAATTTTGAAATAGAGTGACTCTGCAGCCTTGGCCAAGGATTTCAACTGCATTCCCCAAGCGTTATGTTCACTGTGCTAAAAAGCGCCTGCAAAGCATTTCTTTGTGATATTTACTTTGTAAAATTAAAGCACAGGAAGAAAAAAACCACCAGTTTCTTTCTGCTATTCCTTAGTTTGCGTAAGCAGTCAATTGTAAATGTCAAACGGCAATGGTGCATTAGAACAGGATCACACTGAAAAATCTCTCTTGAAGGCCAGAGCCCAAGCTCCTTGCCAGCCCCAAGACCGCTGTAATTTCACATACAACATCCTACATTAGGACCATGTACAGTAACGCCTAATTTAGCCATCAGAACTCCAATAGTGTGGGAGATAAAGAGACTCCAACAGCATATGTGAAGAGGGTTCACCCCATGCTAAATTTTAGGCAGTGCCCCTCTGCTTCAGACAGCTCTGTCCAGGTTCGAAGGGATGAAGAGGGAATATTGTGAGATCCGAGCTCATTAGAGGAGCAGGTGGGGATGTCTGCAGCTGAATAAGCAGGTTGCTTTGGGAATAACATGAAACAGATGTCCTGTCTTCGCACTCCCTGAACATTTTCTTCAAATAAATTGCAAGTGCAGGGTTTAAGGCTGAGTCTGTCATTTATCTCTTTAGCAACTCCTCTTCTGTTTTCTTCTGCCTGTTTTCTTTCAGGGTAGCAAATCTTTTCTGTAAAAGAATGACTTTAGAGGCTAGAGAGCAAAAAATGCTTTTTGATTGAGCAAGGGAAATGAAGTGCTCCCTGCTAAATGAGTTTACTGAAGTTTCAGGTAGAGAATACTGGGAGGTGCTCTGCACATGGTCCAGGATAGGCACATAGTCAAACAATCTCAAAGCTCGTTGAAGAAAACCACATACTAGGATTTACTAAGGGGACCTCCCTTCAAGATGTTTTTTCAGCAACATTTATTGCTGAAGTTGGGGAGGGAGTCAGGGTTTTACATATGCTAAGTATAGCTTGTGGTTTGTTATTTCATCACAGCAATGCACTTAACTCATATCAAATGTCTGAAATGGATGGAGGGACACTGGTTCTGATCACACACCCAAGTCCTGGGAAATATGCAGGCAAGTCTAGAATCATTCATAGAGAGTTACCAAAAATGTGCTCACCAATATGCTTATCAAAAATGTGCTTTCTCTAAGTAAAAGATTACTTAAAGCACATACAAAAGCAAATGAGGCCTGATTCTTCTTCATGCATGAAGATTTTACTTTGAAAGACCGAAGCACCCAGCCTTGTACAAACAGGCAATGTATTGGGATGTCTTCTTTTGGAGACACCATCCCAGCCTCTACCAGAAGGCATCTATTCGTCATCAGAAAGTCCCTACCACACACCATCTAGATGTGGCTCAATAAGGTTCCTTCAGGGTAGGCAACCATCCCTCTTTGTCAAGGTCCAGGATTTATATTTAAAAACACATTGCACAGGTAATGTAGAAGGGACTAAACAGGCAACAAACTTCTAAGACTTATTAGCGGAAAAAATGGGACTTACAGGTCCACTGTCTTTGCTCGTGGTTGACAACTTAACCCACAGTGATGTAGGAATGCCATTTACTGTCTACTCTACTGCCTATGCTGCTGGGATAAACTTTATGATGTGCAATGCTCTTAATAATATGCATAACTCAGAATTCTGTAAAAGAAACTTATAAACATCTGCACAGAGAATTAGTTCAAGTCTCAAGACAAAGAGGCAATAATTCACCAACTCCATCAGCACTACCAGAAGTTAATGCAAAATAAATTCCATGGGAGTTTGCAAAAATGTCAGATGACAATAATACCTTAGTGAGGCAGAGCATATTATATGCATCCTGCTCATTAGCTGTAAAGCCTGTCTGCATGACTGTTTTTTCTCATTTGAATTAATCAAACTGTATATTAAGAAGAGACCCGCTGAGCCTTTTAGTACATAAAGCATTTAAAAGATGTTATTAAAAAAGTTATTTTGGAAATTTGCAATTACATATCTATTTGTACACTTGCATTTATTGCTTCTCTCACTGTCAGTCTGTGTCAAGCTAGACACAGGAGTCTGTTTACACAGATGAACATTTGGAGCCATTATAGGCATGCTTACAAGAAAGTAACGGTATTATTCTTCCAAAAGGCTATAAATTTTAAAACCCAAGTTACAGAGCAGCTGTTTGGCATAAGTGGATTTGTCAAATTATTTCATATTAAGTTTATACAGCATCTCAACTTTGATATGCATCCCAGTTCCAAAACCAGGAACCCAGAAAATCCATGTCAATCTAGGCCATGAATAGTGCCAACAACCTTGAAATGATGCCGTGTACTGAAGCTCCTCTATGTGCAGTATCTCGGTTAGTCTGGAGCCTTAAACATTTAAGGCACAGAAAAATCCCTTTGCAAGTCAATGAACCCAACCATCTGTCTATCCATGTACATCCCCTCTCGTGAACTAAGTGTCGGTCTTAAAAAGAAATTCAACTTTTTGCTTCACCTTCTATAGGAAGACACTTTTGCTAGCTTGAAGCCCTCTTCCAATTGATACAATAAATGCAGCCACTGCTAGTTTATCCTCATTAGTTCCTGCACCACACAGCTCTTCTCCCTCTCTGGTGTTCACCCTCAATCTATTAATTTTAATAAACAGCATAAAATGTCCAGCCAGCACTAAAAGTGAGACTTAGGCACTGATTTTTGGGCTACAGCCTCAGTTTTGTGCACGTCAGACAAGAATCATTTCTGCACACAGGAGTCTTCACTCTGCTAACATTAATAAAAGCAGGATAATAACAGTATGAATTTCACAGCCCTAACAATCTTATGAAATTTGTGAAATACAACAGACAAACAGGTTTCACTCAAGACACCCACAGACTGTGATGGTAAAGGTTGACACAAGGGCAGCAAACCCAAGCGCTAAATGGATAAAATGGCATCCCCAGCAGTTTTTTTTCTTCATTCATTATCAGTGTATTTTTAGAGTCACCACATAACCCTGCCCACCCTTCCCCACAGGGGTATCAGTATCAAGTCATTCGTCAGCAGAATATTGTCACATTTTACAATATCACCCTTAAATAAGAGAGCCCTCACAAGGCAGTGCTGGAGGTTATTGATTTTGAACCACTGACGCAGCAGACAGCATCCCCCCAGCAGGAGAGATGCCCAAGGTCAGATGCCTTCTTAAAATACACATTTGGCTACCAGGAGTTTCATTAAGTTCAATAAACCATCAGGTATTGACTGGCAGCACTATTTATAAATAATCAGCCTGTACAGTGCTGACCCCTTTTTTATTTAATGAAATTTGTTTTCTCTTGTCAGTGTCAGGTATTTTGAGTTAGCGAAATGCTGTGACCTCTCCCACGCTAAAAACGAAACTGTATATAAAGACTGTCGTAAAAGCCCAGCAGTAGCAACAGCTCCCGGAAATAGCATATATCTATTTAGGTAACACAAACAAGATGTCAAGTCTTTAAAAGCATAAGCTGTTAAACCAAGCGCCAAACCATCCATAAACGTTTGCACACCACAGAGCGAGAGAGAGCTCTCTCCTTCATTCAGCCTCTGTAAAATAAATAATATATTATGCACGAGAAAAATTTGTGTTATTGCAGCAGTGACAAGTCGTCATCTTGAATTAAGACATTCAAGAATTAAAGGTCTCCCTCTTTGTGCATTTCCTAAAGGAAAAGGATTTCCTAAAGGCAGTATTTCTTGTACAGGAGCACAATGTCTCGGACCACTGTGGCCCTGGCCAGAGGGTGCTTGCCAGGGCTGAGCTTCAGCAGAGCCACCCAGCTCTGAGCTCCCAGGGTGATGCCAATGTTCTGCTGTGCTCAAGCCCCACACTTTCTTAGTTCAGCTTTGCTTTCTCCTCATTATCCCAGAATGGGCAGGAGCTTTATCTACCGTGGGCTAGCAAAAGCTCATTTTGAATTAATGGGCCTTTATTTCCATATGGACCTCCCTTATTTCTGTTCTTTATGTCTCCATGGCAGAGGTAGGGATCCTTCTTCCTCCTGCTGCCCCACTGCTGGTTTGCTCACCTGACCTTTAAATTCTTCTACACCATCCAATAAGGTGGGGGACGGGAAATCACAACAAAAAAATCCAGGAAACATAAGCTTATAACTTCAGGCCATACTATAATTAGCAGTTCCCTGGTGTGCTGCTATGTTTTTAATTGCTGTTGTCAGAATATATTTGGGAGAGATAGTTGCTGTTTTACAAAATAAGAACCCTTTATACCCAGGTGTTAGGTGCGTGACTGTCATCCGACCAGTTAATGGGAGCGTGAACTGTTGGGTCCAACACAGCACCTAAACCCTGTTATTTGCCTAAGGCACTGGTCTGCTATACTTGCCATGGAAGTCAGTTGGTTTTGTTTCCGTGCACACAGAAAGGGGTGCATTTTTGATGTGTGTATACATATTTATACATATTATATTGCATCACGATATTTTGATTTGCAAGCAAGCCATGTTCAATGATATAACGTGTGTAATGTATATAGGGGATGGATAGATACAGTTATTACAAGGCAAGATTAAAACTCTTCAGTTGATCTGTATTGATTTTATTTTTGCAGTACTGTCTTGCCTGATCATACATCTTCCCATTTCCACCCTGCTGCTGGGCGGGAGGGGGTGCACGATTCGGCTGAGACTGCAGAGCACGGTATATATCTGCGTAGCAGAGAAAAAGCCACCGGCATCCTTGAGTGGTTACAAATTACAGACCTCTCACTAGGGGACCAGACTGGAGCCAGGATCCAGCTTTTAGTGTGCCAAAGCCAAATACAGCTAAATTACACTCTCATCTGCTTTACCAAACAGCCGCTGTGGAAGATGCACTCTCCCGCAGGTCTTTGCCCCATGGCCAGGGCCACCTTGCGCAGCCATCCGCACTGCCACGTGCACAAAGCATGGAGGGGCCGTGCTGCAGGGGGGAGACCCTGTTCGCAGTCTGTCATGCTCAGATCAAGTTTAGCCCTTGTATCAGTGCATGTAACACCCAAAATCACATTGGGAAACAAAACACAAGTGTTGCACAATGCAGGTGCCGAGTGAGAGCACCTGCACCTCCTGCAGCGGTGCCTGCTGCCTCCGCCAGCACAAAAGTCCCCTTCTTTTCAACCCAATAAAACTGATCCAGGAGCATCTCCTGCGTGACCAACCACTTCCCGCCCCTCCTTACTGACTAAAAAGCATCAGATTATTTGAAAGCAGGAAGCAAACACACCCACACCGCCTTTTCAACCTTGTTAGTGTTTGCCAAGCATCATTTCAACCCTAACATTATGGATGTTTAATAGGTCCATACTGAAAGTCTTGAAACCTTGCAATCAATACAACTGAGCCACTGCACAAGATTTACCATTGATCTGTGTTTCACTTCATTAAATGTTAGTTTTACAAGGTTCAAAACGGGTCTGCTTAGAATTGTTTAACAACCTGTGGTTGCATCATCAGCTCTAAACGGCCACGCAAGACTGAATGCAGGCAAACCCCCTTAGTTATTTATTTCTTGCCCTACAACAATATCAATTTGGCAAACTCATGTTTGTAACATGTTCAACACTATTCACTTTAAGCTCAAGTATGCTGACAATACCACTTAATGATAATCTTCTGGGTTTCAGACAAGGCAATATCATATCCAGCTGTCCCCAATGCACACTCATCTGTAGGTACTGCAAAAGCAATGCTACAAATACAGATTAATTACACCCCTGAGAAGCTGCTGTCACATCAACTGTGTTTCAGCTGTCTCCCTCATATTAAGGAAGGAAAAGTCAGTACAAAAATGGGAATAGGTTGGTATCAGGGTATGTCCTCAGCTCATGCATCACACAGGGGCAGGACTGTCCATCTGAAGCAGAAAACAGTTGCAGGATTTATGTGCGTGTGTTTCAACTCACCATGGGCGATGCAAGCTTCAAGGCAGCGGCACAGAGAGACAGCATGAATGAAACGGTGGGTCCTTCTTTGAACACCATTGCTGCCTGAGCGCTGCCACTGCCGAGCTGCCCACCCTGTGGGCCCCAAGGAGGGACTCTCTTTAAAATTCTTCAAACTTTAAATACAGATTTTTTTAAAACATACCAGCTCCTCTGAAGTGGGCAGGCACAAGTGCTGTGGCACGTGCCATTAGTCCCTTAAGGACCATATGATCCTGAACTGGACTGAGCCATACAGATTTGCAGCATTATTAACGTGCACACTTAGCAAATTAACAATCAATTCTGCTTTTCGGCAGAATTTTGTGTGAAACACAAAATCTTAATCTATTCCTACTACAGCAGGATGGGCGAGAGCATCTGTCAAGCCCTTAGTCCACAGGCAGCACGCTGCATGGGATAAACTATGAGGGCTGATAGCAAACCATCACTCTCTTACCGTCACTAACAAACACCATTATTTATCTTCTAGACAAGTTTAATATTTCAGTGCAAATGGTTTTATGTACTAGTATTTCCGCATTTCTGTGGCCTTGGGTCACCAGCCTCTATATTTTCACTTCCACAGCCAACAGCTAGTAATGGAGAAAAATATTGTACATTCATTACAGAGAGGAAAAAAAAAACCAAACCTTCCACATCGACATGATTCCTTCGTACTCTGGTTAAAGGTTGGACTTCCCTCTTTATTCTTGTCTCCTGTAATTTATTAAACCCTCTGACACAATAAAATTAATAGCGAGCCTTGGAGTAGGTAAAAATCTATTTATGCAAGCAATTGATACATTGCACAAACCATCAGATAAGAATCAGTATTCTTTAAAATTAATATATATCTTTAAAGCATATCAGTTGCTGAGAACTTTGCCACCTACCACTTGCAGTCAGCCCCGGGCAGGGGTCTCCTTGCTGCCCCACAGCTGGCAGCTGCTTTTGCAAATGGCAACCAGCTCAAGTGTTTCGGAAACTGCTACTCACTTTTGCTTGTGCTGAGAGCCAAGGTGATACTCCAGCAAACCAGAGCCTCAGCAACGCCTGGGTGTATTGCTCCTCTCGACACAGCACTGTGGCCTTCAGAGGAAGCATTCCTGTTTAAGAATGGGGTGTCAGAGAATTAGACCAGGTTTACAGCCCAGAAATAGCAGCTCTCTTGTTCACAAGGCAAGTAATTAGATGCTGCAAAAAACATTGAAAAGTGTCAGTTTTACATTGATACTTCATATTACAGAGCTGTGAACTGCCCAATACCAAAATCTCCCCGATGCCGTTTCTGAGGTGTTACACTTCAGTCGTTATTCACTCCCCCTGTCAGTGAATGGGCGTTGCTACGTTTCGAGGGAAACCTCTTTTGGCTGCTACAAGCTCCGTGGCCAGGAGGGGGACACGTGTATATACGTTCAGATTTGGAGGGCTGCGCTGCACACAGTGGTCGAAACCACCCCTGCAATTACATCACAAGGAGTTTCACAGGGCCCACTGAAGTGGCATTAGCAAAGGCGTTCAGAAAATTCTCCTCCTTTATGCATTATTTCTCTTCATCCCCCAGTTTTGCTTTGAGCGGAGAAGATCCCCCGATGGCAGCGGCTGGGAAGCGGTTCCTCTGAATTAGGGCTAAAGCATCATGCAACACAACGTTTTTATTGTCAGCGTCTGCAGGATAAATGGTATTCCTCTGACAGACTGAAAATCATACACAAAATAAGCAGATCCTCCTACAGGATAAAAGGAGTGGAGAGCCACTCTGGTCACAGATCAGCATGATTTTGCAAGGCCTGGCAGCCTCTGCCAATTTGCTCGGCATAGCCACAAAACTAACTCCAGCATCAAGGCAGGAAAGAAGGACTGAAATCAGCTCTCATCTGCAAAGTTTTATTCCTCTGAGCATCAACAAAACACAGCTGGACTGTTGGATTTTCCTCTGAGTGAAGACCATTCTGCACCTGGAGAACTCAAGTTGGGAAGAGAGACCAGAAGGCGAAGGGGAGAAATGCGTTTGTACAGGCGCTTTGCTCTGCACGCTGAGCTGAACCCCTCTAATCGGCAGCAGATGTTCCTGTGCGCAGTAGTACTATGTGGAAACCAAATGTCTCCCTCAAACAGATGAAGGCATTTTTTCATGTAAATAAATATTTTGCATTGACTTAAAAAAAAAACCAAACCAAAACCAACAACAAACAGGTCCCTGTTGGAATTTTTAAAATTGAAAAAAAAAGAATTAATAATAATAGTGTTAATAAGGCTGTTGGGGATCTGCCTTTCTTTTCTGAAATTATTTTGAAGGCACAGGGATGAAGTCAGAAGTGGACTGGAAGGTGCTTCCCCCAGGAGCGGAGTTCAAAAAGCGGTATTTTTCTGAGTGGTGTTAACCAAGGAAAGGGCATCAGGCACACGCACGTATCTCCCAGTGGTACCATAGAAAATGATGCCACATCACATACCAAGATAAACACTAAGCCAAGACCAAACAAACTAAGCGTGCGTTTTAGCACCAGGCCTCGCAAACCCAAAGTAAACCCTATACAGGTTCACCTGGCTCTATCGACAGTTTACAAAGCGCTGTCACCGAGCGTGTTCACAGGGTTATCCTTCAAGGCATTAACAAATCCCATCTGACAGATTCCTCTCTAGCAATAAGTTTTTAGCAAAGCATCCAGTGAATCACAGACCAACATGAAATGAATTTAAGTTCTCATGAGCAGAGGAACACGTTGTCCATGCTCATGCCTTATTCATGTAAAACTACCCCTGTTACATCTGCACTCCCTCATCGAGTTGTTCTGAGTTGCATAAATCAGTTACATGGGAGTAAACAGGAATGGGAGATATCTGATAGATCTTGTAAATTCCCTGAAGCCCTTTGAAAATCTAAGCTTCAAAATGAGGAAAACATCTTTTAGAACTCCTTTAAGCTGATTTTTAATTGCAAAGTATAGATCGCTGCACTCCAACCCAGCAGATTTTTTTTTATTTGTTTCAACATGGCTGTATTTTGTTGTAACTCAACAAGAATTTAGTTTGTCAAGTACCATACCACATCCTTTTGATAAATACCTAATTGTTCTACTAAGCTCTACTGTAGTTATTTACAGGTGCAAAAGCACCTGCAAAGTACAACCATTTTTGTTCACAACAATTAGATTTCTACTGTTTATGGACCAAATTTTCCTAGGAGGAACAGAGGGGGAAAATCCACTTCCAGTTGAGGTATATCAAATGGCATTAGTTCAGGAGCTTACCTAGTGTATTTATCTTTTATTGGAATAGCTTTGTCACTTCCTTTCAGCATGCATTATAATTTTTACCAGAGTTACAGGTTTACAGCCTCTGGTTCCCTTCCTGGGCCTTAGGCCATTCCCAGCAGCCGCTAACAATGGCAATTTACCAATAGTCACAAACGATGGACATGTCGTTTCCACCAATTGTGGTAACCATTGCTTCAAGATAAAAACTGTTTAAGGTGCTTCCACCACAAGAGAGGACTTGCAAGGTTAAATTAAATTTTAAACCTTTTTAATTACTAGATTTGAAAATTTGCATGTAATTTACCTACTCCTCTGGAAATTGCAACAGACACACCAAAACGAGAATAGAAAATATAACATTTTCCAGATAATTTTCCAGTCATTTATACCCATGAAATCCCAGTTAACAGGACTGCGTCCGTGAAGCAGCAACAGAAACATGAAGGGAATCAGGTCATTTCTTTTACATGAATATCTGTCCAGCTAAACTGGTGCTACCTTTCCTGGTGGGTTTAAATATTGTACAGATCACTCAGGTAATTGAAAACAGAACAAAAAACTGGTTTTGTGGGCAGTTATAGTTCAGCTAAGACTCCAGCATTGCAGTCATATTTTTCCTGCCCTTTGGTCATCTTTATTTCTCTGGAAAGAACGAAAACTTAGGGGACACCTCTGAACTGAGACCAAGCCAGGGCATTATTTTGGATTGGTTATACAGCTCTCTTCTAATACCACCCCTTAATTTATATTATTTTAGCTCCTCTTGTTCAGGCCACCAGAATTCAGAGCCTAATAACGTGTGAAATAGGAATTACAAATGTGGTTAATAGGCAGTTCAGTCAAAAACCTTTTAGGGAACATATTTAATTATTCCTAGGGAAAAAAAAAAACCCAAAAACAGTCTGCCTAATATTTCCTCCCCATCCAAACGAATAGCATGGGATAATTAGACTAAATATATTTTCCTCTTGCAATCGCTCTGATTTACGGACTTTGCTGTTTATGTAGTTTCTGCAATAACAGAAAACTAAAATGCAGCAAGTAGGACTTAGAACACATATTTTTATAACATGCATTCAAAAAGTTTTCCGCAATCTTTGATACCGATGGCTGCTGGGCATGCACAGTTAACCACGGGCAGTAAGTGGAGGAACAAATTATTTACGTAGATGCTGTTCTGCCCAAGGAAATGGTCTTTTCCCTCTATGACACAAAATGACTGGAAATCTCCCAAATTCAAACCATTTTTTTATCCCTTCAGAGTCTCAGAGCTCAGTTGGCCGGGGGATGGGGTTGTACCCTCACACTCACAGAGTTACAGAGGTCTCAGCACTTCCCAAATCTTAATGCCAGCCTGGAGAAACACCTGTGAAGGGGGACAGTTTGGGGAGGGACAGTTTGGCTGGGTGCTGTGGGGCCGGGCACCGTGTCCTCCATGCCCGCCTTCGAGGGGACAGGGAGGTAGTTCAGCCCACCTGGAAGACGCAGAGCTTCTTGTGGGACTCCATCTACCTTTAGGGAGAAAATTCAGGGGGAATTTTTAATATATATCAGGAGTACCTGCATTGGGTGTGCGTGCCCGGGCGCCAGCTGCGCTGTGAGGAGAGGCGGGGGCTGCCCCCGCCGGGCACGGCCGGTTCCAGCTGGTTCCGGCCGGTTCCAGCCGCCCCAGCCCAGGGCCCAGCCCAGCCCCTCAGCCTTCCCTGAGGCGCCTCAGGGCCAGCGGGTTTAACAACAGACAAAATGGCACCCGGCAGCGAGGCGTGAGGAAAAAAATGTGAGAAACAGCCCTGCGAGACGGGAGGGGAGAGGAGGAGGGGGAGTGGGAGAGAGGACCCAGCCTTGCTCTCCTCCGCGCTTCTGACACAGAAAGCACAAGAGAGAAAACCCAAGGTGGCCGGATCAGAGCTGGCACGTCAGGGTATGTCCCATGGCGACAAGCAATGAGACAGTTACCAGGTGTCCTGACATGCTCAGCCGGTCCCAAAACCACAAAACCTCCACCCTGAAGCACTGACCCTGGGAAGCGGGAGTCCTGGGGGTCTGCTAACGACTCCCTGGAACGAACAGAGATGCAGGCAGGAACAAGCTCCTCCATCCCTTGTCAACAGCACAGAACCAAAGCAGACGAGGAGGAGGTCTTCAGCTGGCACGTCAGCATCGCTGAAGGATGCTGAGCGTCGATTATTTCATCAAGATCAAAGATAAACCCTTATCTGCGCTAGTCTCAGCACTGCTCAGTAGCAGACCAGATCACTGTCTGAATGTTATCAAAAGCCATCTTCTCTCTATTGTTCCTTCTTCCTGCTAAGGCAGGGATATTAGCAGGGAAAAAGTCAAGTATATGGTCACATGGACCTTTCATCTGAGAAAAGGAAGAGCTTCAAAGGGCCGAGGGAAGCTACTTGGATAGTCTGAAGCAGTCACCCTTTTTTTGTTGTTGTTTTTTTGTTGAGGCAAACGATTTATCTTTTTTTTTAATCTGAAAGTTTCTCCAAAATGACTTTAGAGCAGCATGTTTATTGCACACTGCTGGCACATACCTGCCTTTATATTAATCTCAATTTTCCATTAGCACTTGCAGCAATATTTTGGTAGACACAGTAAAGCTATTACTTAACATAAGCACATATGGATTATGGATGTTATATGCAAATATTCCTGTAGTTTCCATTCTGTCACAGTACCAACGTAGCCTTTGTTGCCATGATATTATAGGGCTTATAAAATAGGGCTGCTGAGGGAGGTGATCCTTCCCCTCACCACTGGTGAGACATCTGGAGTGCTGGGTCCAGTTTTAGGCTCCCCAGATGGACGTGGACATACTGGAATGAGTCCATGGAGGCAACCAGGATGGCCAGGGGCTGGAGCACAAGGTGTGTGCCTCTCCCCAGAGGTTCCCAGTGAAAGGATGAGACACAAATGGGAACAGAGGAAATCCTGAGCCGATATAAGGAAAACTTTTTCACCGTGAGGACAATCCAACTGGATCGAACACAGATCAACACTGCGGTTGTTAAGGGGTGACCAACGCACAGGGATGAACTCTGCACATCTGGTATGGTCTAGCCCAAGAGTCTGGTCCACACAGAGCTCCCGGCTGGCACTCAGCCGCTGGCACACGCCGTGGCCAATGGCAACAACTTCCCCTACAGATGATTGCAGGCCACTCCTATCCTGTTTACTTGTTATGAATTGTTTCAGCATGTTTTCCAAAGCCTTATTAAATTACGGTAACAGCTCGTCTGTTCACAAGCGGCTTGTCAAGGTCCTCAGGTGCCTGACCCCTTTTCTCTGCTGTCACGTGCAGTCAGGCCCTGATGTGTAATCACCAGGCGGACCCGCTCTGGCAGACAGCTTAATTACAGCCACATGCTATTGGGGTCAATGCAGAATTTAGAGACTGAACTCCAGGTAACATACGGCATAATTTATGATTACAGAAATATACTGGTGCCTTCCTGCCTTTCTCCCTCTCTGCCCAGGTATGCACATGGCTGCAAAACATGCGCGGTGTGTCAATCCCAAACAGCCTTTTCCAAGCGGGCGAAGGATGGTGGCAGCTCTGCTTTGCCACATCAAGCCCCCAGTCTAGGGACAAACTGGCCAGGCTCTCCCCATGGGACACAGCAAGGGTGCACCTCAACTATGGGGACTGCTTGCCTTTCTTGATCATCTGTGGCACCTTCAGATACAGAGTGGCTATTTTCCTGTACAGAAACAAACAGTAATGTGCTAATTATGTAGCTTTGCTCTTCTAGTGAAGCCATGTTGGAGTATAATGCCTTCAATATCTATTTCATTTTTCCCTTAATGTTATTAACAGGATTTATGGAGACAAAGTTTAATTATTCATCATTATTTTACCTTTTCTCCCCTTTTAAAGTTATAGCAAACCAATTAAGATGAACATTTTAACAAAAACTTCTAGCTATAATTCATCTCTGGGAGGCAAAATCTTTTCTTTTAACTTCTACACATAGCTTATTTACTGTGATTAAATTAAGAAGCTTGGAGTCCTCCTAGCTACAGGTTACCTCATCTGGACTTGAGGTGCTTTACCTGTCTGCAGGAGCAGACGATGCCAAAGGAACATGTTTTACTTTGAAATCACTCATTCATATGCCACTGAATGGCAACATACAAATAAGCAGTTTGGCTACAACCCTTTTTGCTTTTGATTTTACCTTGGGTTTCTCCTTTTAACTGTTTGGTACCTGATCACTACCCTGATCAAGAAAGCTGAGAAACTGCTGAGAGCCTTACCGAGAGAAATACGCTGCATTTTGAGCATTATAGCAGAGAACAGACTGTGCTCAGAGGAGTGCACCCCATCTGCAATACCCTCTAACTGCACTGTGCACCGGACCACAAGCTAACCTATGTCCTGTTTGTTTCAGTGACCTTCAAATAAAGCCTGGTGAGCACATGTGCATACCGACATGCAGATCCACAGAGCATGTGTGAGTGCCTGAGCAAAAGGGAGCCTGTACCATGCTACATATTGATCCTGACAACTATGAAACTAATAATATATACTATTCTCTTAATATACTGTGCATAAGTTCAGTAGCAGCTCTTAATTCATGCATCATTACGAAAGGCTCAATGCCTATGATGTGCTTTTTTTAAATTTTTTTTAAGTGTTTTCAGCATTAAAAGGCATCTAACATATGCTCTCCTTCCAGCTTTAGAGACCTGTTGGCCATTTAAGGCTGCCGGCAGTCCTGCCAGCAAGGCGTGGTGCCCTGGTGCAGAAGAAGGGTGACACTGTGTGCACCAACAGACTAATGTTTCTACAGGGAGCTGACGGATGGAGTGCTGGGAGGCAGCTAAGCAAGGGCAGAGGGCATGGTGGTTCAGTGAGACAGAAACTGAACCGCAAAGCCTGAGATTTAGAGGTCCTCATGCTATCTGTGATATCTTGTTCCCTTGGAGATGAGATTTCTTGCCATGCTGTGGAAGATTTGTCTTTCTAGATGGCACGACTCAGAGCAGAAGGCCTTCAAGAAGCAGTTTTTGCAGTTATGCATATTAAAAACTTGATGTAAAGGAAAGCAAAACCAGAGTGATCACTAGGACCTGTTACACAACCATAAAAAGCAGCCTTCAGCCCCAGCCAATTCCTACTCCATCTTTTCATCCGCTTCCTACAAACTTGGCTGCACATATTTACATCGTTACACCCCTTTTCTACTGGGCCGTGCGACCACCTGGCCTGAACATCAGTGACTCCAGTCCTGCTGCCCAAGTGTGGAAGGTGGTTAACCAAGTCCGAGACCAATTCGCTTCTGGCATTCAGTATCGCAACTTCTTCCCTGCCATGTCAGTTTTTATTTGTCCAGGGCTACAAATGCTAATATTCAGCTAAGCCGCTCTGAGACACCACTTGCATGCTGTAGGAGAAAAGCTTAGGAGGAAAGTAAAACCTCCAGTCAGCATTTGGTAGGCTATTGGCAGCACAAAGTTAGTGCCCAAGTGATGCATCCAAGCCCCAAAATACCTCATGCAAAACTCCAGAATCTTTAGTGAGAAGCCAAAGGGATGCTGCAAAATAGCTGTAACAACAGGCTTAGAAAATAAAAAACAAGAGGAAGTGTGAAAGTCCCAACAGAAAGAAAAGAATGCATCGCTTTAACATCAATGTAAGAATGCTTGTAAAGAGGGCCTTAAAATGAGTTTCATAATCTGCCATGATTGAAGGAAAGGCCTTATTTGAGACATCATTCATCTTGCACTTAATTGTAAGCACGTATTGGGGTTCCAGCCTGAAGCAAGGGGTTAATTCTCCTATTATTTCAGAGGATTAGAACTACATTTTTTTTTTCCCCAGGAAATGTAGTGTTATTGTGAAGCCCATCCAGACATGCTATTTCATAATTAATACTAGATAAAAAGTGAATTCTCTCCTTTGTCTAAATAGTTTGCTTTGGCTCAGCTAGGAGCGGCAATTAGCAAGACAGCCTCCCTGAACGTATTTGATCTGCTACAGAGTTTCCTGCTGTGTATCAGAAGAACAAACCTGGTTTCACACAATCCATGGAGTTTATGTTGGCTGAATGTGCTATAATTAAAATGATCCTTTTTTTTTTTTTCCTGAGGACTTTGTTTATATGCTTGTGGTTTTTTTTGTGGGAAGGCACATATACACCTAATTTAGCAGTTTTGTTGATTTACACTTCTGCTTTTTACTGGTTCCCTTTGTAGCATTCACTGTTTGTAGTTTGGTGCAGAAATTGGGACCTGTTATCATTTGTGTTATAAGTCTGTTTTATTAGCAGGAGTAGAGGAACAGTTCCCATGGAAACATTTCCGTGTTTCATGGTGTGCTTTTCCTGGGATTTTCAAGGTTGTGTAGGGTGGGCTCTGGGGTACTCTAGGGCTTTCTAAATGGGCACATGCAGCAGTCTCTGAACACTTCCCCTTCAGAAGGGGGAGAAAAATAATGTATTTTTAGATTGTGTATTTCCTCTCTTAGAAAGTCTAACGCCTGTGAAAACAGAGCAGCTCGACAGTCCCATGTCACAGATTGATGTTCAGGCCAATTCCCACCACTGTGACAACAGATCGGATCCTATTTTGAAAGGCCACCTCAAAACTCAAGTGCTTTTCTTTTCTGTATGCTTAAGCCATGAGTGAGTTTAACAGGGCTCAGCACGCTCGCCTGAGCCAAGATGTCCTCGTGTCACTAGGGACTTTCAAAAAAAACATGCCATCAACTCCCTCCTGCTCTGCAGCTGAGGTGTTCAGGTCCAGGGAACACTACTGTTCATGGGCCAACCCTGTCCCCTGGCATTTATTAAGAGGAATGCTAAAAAAAATAAAATAAAATCACATGTGAAAATGTTAAACCACCTTCTTTCTCACGCAGCCTTTCTCTCAGGGCTCTGTGATTGCCATACACACAGGTGAGTTGCATAGCAAATGGGTTGTACCACTAGTCATGTAAACACTGCATAAGATTCACCTGCAGCCTGGATCCTGCCAGGACAGGTCCCCATCCCCCTTCCCTTTGTTCCTCTTTCTTTCCAGAGTCTGCGGATGTGTTCCCAATGTTATTTTTTTCCTTTACTTTTTCATCTGAAGACTTATAAATAAACTATTTTTAAAATTTACTTCAACCTATTAACAGTAGTGGGGAAAAACCCACCAAAGAAACTTCAGGGCCACGGCCACTGTATTGAAGAGATAATTATAACAAATTCGTATTCAAGTGGAGAGTAATTATCATGTTCTAACAAACATATTAAATAATTCATTATTATTATTTTGGCATGTCTTTGTGAACCAGGTGTTTAGGAAGCTGTTTCAGATGGAAGCATGAAATGAAGTCCCTGGGGCCCTTCCCCACCAGCCATTCACATGAGAAGAACCACAAATGCTTGGACAGGGCTGGAGCTACCCAGAGCCTGCCTCCAGCACAGCCAGCAAAGACCTCATATCAATATCAGAAGATGCTACAGTTTTATTTATTTTTCAACATTCCCCATTAATATTTCTCAGTTTTCTAATTACTCCCATGGAAATGTTTGACCTTTCTCAGTTAAGAAAGATTCAAGTAAGGTTTATGTCTCTGATCCATGTTACCTCTTACGTTTTTAAAACATGATAATATTTTTATTTATTTTAGACTATTTAAAACTTTCTTTTCGTTCACACCGCCATTTTTGGATTGTCTGACCCCTCCCCCAAAGTCAGCAGGAGTGTCCAGGAGCATCCTATGTAGTCTTACTAAGCCTTTCCCTCCTCTCTGATCTTTTTGTGAAGTGGCCCCAGTATTTGGCTTTTCATAACAATTGAAGTTTCTCTTCCACGTACTGAGAATCTGCGCCACACCATGCTATTTCTGGGATAAGAAAACCCCATGAAGACTCAGAAGTCACCAAGGAAGGGAGAAAGGTTCTTTTTGAAAAGGAAAGGAAAGGAAAGGAAAGGAAAGGAAAGGAAAGGAAAGGAAAGGAAAGGAAAGGAAAGGAAAGGAAAGGAAAGGAAAGGAAAGGAAAGGAAAGGAAAGGAAAGGAAAGGAAAGGAAAGGAAATGCAAATCAGCGGGCTTGTAAACAGACTGGAACAAGACGGTCAGAGTGGGGGTGTGTGCGTGGCAGGGAGGGAGGGGGCGGCAGCGCCCCGGCCGAGGCGGGCACAGCCCTCCCGTGTGCGGGGAGCGCAGGCTGGGGGCTGCCGCCGGCCCACCCGCGGACTCCGCAGCGCGTCGTCTCTCCCTCTGCCAAGCGCCTCTCTCTGCCTCTCCCGCTCGGCCTCCCCGTGCCCCGGAGCAGCGCTCCCCGTCCCCGGCCGGGCCGGGGCCGCCCGCCGCCGCTCCGCCGCCCGCGGCGCGCCCTAGCAGCGGGGCCAGGGCTGGCCGGGGG
>VFFE01007110.1:1199604-1288901 GCA_008921705.1 Burhinus oedicnemus | reverse complement strand
GAAGAGAAGAGAAGAGAAGAGAAGAGAAGAGAAGAGAAGAGAAGAGAAGAGAAGAGAAGAGAAGAGAAAAGAAAAGAAAAGAAAAGAAAAGAAAAGAAAAGAAAAGGACCCCAAATCAGCCAATACGAGCAAGAAGATTATTTGCTCTTTGCTCTTTTTGCAGTTTCTCCTTCCCCCTCACTCCCAATACTGCATATAACAAATGTGAGTTGCTATTTCTGGCAAATGCCATCTCACCATTGATTCTGGGCCTGACTGCATGCACTAGAGAATACCATAAGCATGAAGCAGCCCAGTAAATGCCTGTTTGCTGGTTGATTAAATAATGCAGAACCTCTACTCATTAAATCCAGGCAGAGCTGCTATCGAGTCAGCTGTTCTTACCTTCAGGTTTTTGGATGACCAGAGTCGCAGAGCTCGTTATTGGCTTGAGGACATTCATGGCTGGGGTCCCTGTGTACATGGTTCACCCGAGCCTGGAAAAGACAAGCGTGGAGATATAAGGAGGTCTTGGCATTATGTACCTGGCAGCTGCATTTGCTAGTCCATTCTGCAGGAATTCAAAATAAAGGAAAGTCTCATCAAGACTTTTTTCCCCCTGAAAGTGGGGAAAAAGTGGCTGAGCCACTTTCTTCTGTATCAAACTGGTAAGATCAGTATAAAGAGGAAGCAGTTAGTGACCTGCTACGCCAACTGGACAGCCACAAGTCTATGGGCCCAGATGGGATCCACCCGAGAGCGCTGAGGGAACTGGCGGAGGAGCTTGCCAAGCCACTCTCCATCATTTATCAGCGGTCTTGGTCAACAGGGGAGGTCTCAGATGACTGGAGGCTTGCCAATGTGACACCCATCTACAAGAAGGGCCAGAAGGAGGATCCAGGCAACTACAGGCCTGTCAGCCTGACCTCAGTGCCAGGAAAGATCATGGAACAGTTCATCCTGACTGCGCTCATGTGGCATGTGAACAGCAACCAGGGGATCGGGCCCAGCCAGCATGGGTTCATGAAAGGCAGGTCCTGCTTGACAAACCTGATCTCCTTTTATGACCAGGTGACCTGCCTGGTGGATGAAGGACAGGCTGTGGATGTTGTCTACTTTGACTTTAGTAAGACCTTTGACACAGTCTCCCACAGCATTCTGCTAGAGAAGCTGGCAGCTCGTGGCTCAGACAGGTGTACTCTTCGCTGGGTTAAAAATTGGCTGGATGACCGAGCCCAGAGAGTTGTGGTGAATGGTGTTAAATCCAGTTGGTGGCAGGTCTCAAGAGGTGTTCCTCAGGGCTCAGTTTTGGGGCCAGCCTTGTTTCATATCTTTGTTGATGATCTGGACGAGGGGATTGAGTGCACCCTCAGTGAGTTTGCAGATGACACCAAATTAAGCAGCAGTGTTGATCTGCTTGAGGGTAGGAAGGCTCTGCAGAGAGATCTGGACAGACTGGATGGATGGGCTGAAGCCAACTGCATGAGGTTTAACAGGGCCAAGTGCCGGGTCCTGCACTTCAGTCACAACAACCCCAGGCAACGCTACAGGCTTGGGGAGGAGTGGCTGGAAAGCTGCCTGGCAGAAAAGGACCTGGGGGTCCTGGTGGACAGCCGGCTGAACATGAGCCAGCAGTGTGCCCAGGCAGCCAAGAAGGCCAATGGCATCTTGGCCTGTATCAAGAACAGTGTGGCCAGCAGGAGTAGGGAAGTGATCGTGGCCCTGTACTCAGCGCTGGTGAGGCCGCAGCTCGAGTGCTGTGTTCAGTTTTGGGTGCCACAGGATAGGAGGGACATTGAGGTGGTGGAGCCTGTCCAGAGAAGGGCAACAAAGCTGGTGAGGGGTCTGGAGAACATGTCTTATGAGGAGCGGCTGAAGGAATTAGGATTATTTAGTTTGGAGAAGAGAAGGTTGAGGGGAGACCTTATTGCTCTCTGCAACTACCTGAAAGGAGGTTGTAGTGAGATGGGAGCTGGTCTCCTCTCCCAAGTAACTAGCAATAGGACAAGAGGAAACGGGTTCAAGTTGTGCCAGGGGAGGTTTAGGCTGGACATTAGGAAAACATTTTTCACTGGAAGAGTTATCAAACATTGGAACAGGCTGCCCAGGGAGGTGGTTGAGTCACCATCCCTAGATGTGTTAAAAGTCACGTAGATGTGGTGCTCAGAGACATGGTTTAGTGGCAGACCTGGTAGAGTAGGGTCAATGGTTGGACTGGATGATCTTAAAGTTCTTTTCCAACCTAAACGATTCTATGATTATATGAAAGAATTACACAGGAAATTCCATCTCAACATGAGGAAAAACTTCTTTACTTTGAGGGTGGCAGAGTACTGGAACAGGCTGCCCAGAGCGGTGGTGGAGTCTCCTTCTCTGGACATATTCAAAACCCACCTGGACGCCATCCCATCCAACCTGTTCTAGGTGAACCTGCTCTGGCAGGGGGGCTGGACTAGATGATCTCCAAAGGTCCCTTCCAACCCCTACCGTTCTGTGATTCTGTGAATTCACACCACCCTGGGACTTATTTCAAAAAGGATTAAACGAACCAGTTCCCTGGCAAGAGTGGTATTTGTTGGGGAGATACCCAACAGCAACACGGAAAGCCTATGGGGCATTTGGTGTTTGAGAGGTTCGGGCAGCACAAAGGAGCACGGGGGCGGGTGCCGTCCCCACACCACAGAAGCTGTTTGGGCTGGCTGCACTCAAAATGTTAAAAAGGGCACACCGACTTCGTGCCGTGTTCATAAACATGTCCATCAATTGCAACCTTTGGAGAACAGGCTCTACTGAAACCATTCACTTGCTGAAAAACAAACTGCCATTCTTTACCTTCTAACCCTTCATCAAAGCAGCTTTTCTCGACTCCAGAATGTAAAATCCACTCACTACATCCGCTACATGAGTGCTATTTAAAATTCACTCACATAGTGGATTTTATAGCTCATTCATGCTCAGGCTCAGAAGCTGGGAATGGGCCTGTAACAACATGTGCAAATTTTCAACTGAAGCAGAATTATGCTAAAAACAACTGAATGAGGAGTCCATGAGGCTTGGTGTGATTACTTTTTCTGAAAAACGCCTAACCACGTGGGCAGAGAGCAAGACAGATGAGATGAAGGTCCGTAACTAGTGCAGCAATTTTCATTCATTAGCACAGACACACATCAGCAGGCTACAGGACCTTTCCAGAGCACCGACCCTCTTCACACACTGCCCACTTTCTCCTCTTAGTAAGCTGTATTTTTAGGAGCCCCCACAGGATTTATCAGCTTCAAGATACTGATTGTACTAAGTTGGGTTTTTTTTCCCCCAGGAAATTTAGTACAAGTTTTGTGCTCACTGGCTGAGGCAGTAATAGGCAGCCCTTTCCGCTGCACTTTACCCCAACACACACAGCCCGTAGTGGGACGAGGGAGCCCGGTCCCTGGGCAGAGATGCAGTGGGCACAGGAGGCCACCGACACCACAGCAGGACACAACCAGCCTCCCCCAGTACCACAAACAAGCCTGCATCTCTTACCTGAGGGAAACGACTCCGGGAGCTCCATGTCACCCTGTCCTCGCCTCAAAGCCACACTGTGCAAGAAGAGGGGAGGAAGGGCTCCTGCAGGGGTGCCCTGGGGCTGCCCTTGCGGCACAGCTGGGGACTTCGTGCATCACACCTGGGGCACACAGCTGGTGGCAACCTGGAGCTGCCGCATGGCATCCCGCTGTCTATATATAATACATACACTAGCTACCTCAGTTAGCATAAAAGATATAAGCAAGCCCACACATCTGGGATTTTTTAAGACACCTGGAGAGAAAGTGAACAGAAGCCACAACATGCAGATAATTTCTCAACCAAGCAGGAAACATTTCAAACAGCCCCTTCAAAGCAAACTGCATGTAAGCCCAAGCACCTCGTGGCTTCGGTCATTAAGGGACAGCAAACAACAGTGAGATTCTATAATTTATTACTGTTGCTAAGATGAACACAGATACTTGATACCCAATCGTATGCAGAACTGTAAAAAAATAGTTTTAATACAGTATCAAAATTTACACAAGTGTAGTGTCAAAAGACCAGTGTCCCTCAAATTAGCCCCTGCACATACGTACTGCAGGCACAAGTACATGTTTTACATTTTTTCATACATATCTATAGATATATAGGAATACAACAATTTAAGTTTAACTATGCAAACAATATGTATGGGAGAAAACAACATGTAAAGATAACAGACAACTGTTTGGGCTGGGTTATATATAAGAAATTATGCAAGAGTGCAATGTTTCAAAATGGAAGGGCGGATTCTGCATTTCCAACTCAAGGAGACAGAGTGAACAGTTTTGCCGGAGAAAGCAATGCTAGATCAGAGGCCTTACATCGAATGGTACCAAGTGAAAATAACAAAAGAAACCAACATAATTACTGCTGCAAATTAACACACTTTCTGAAGACAGCAGATTTACATCATACTCCTACATAACAAAAGATTGTACAGCAACCGAGCTACATTCCACTGCAAATAGCCCACGAATACAGCACGTTGCAAGCTCAGAGAAAACAGAGGTTCTGACTTCAGCTCAAATCTTAGTAACCAAGAACAAACCAGAAACCCAGGAATTGTTGCATTCCTATTTTTTTTTTTTAAACTTTTATTAGTCTTTTTGATGCTCAGCTATGGTAAAAAGTTAAGCAACAGCATTCAGTCACAAGCCTGTTGCACATTCATACATGAAACTATCATTGCTTTTAGATATACACAAAATACCTATCATTGCAGTTCAATACACACAACTAGTATCATACGTATAGATAAAAATAAACTAAGCACATCTAGGGCGCCGTCTGGTCAAATCTCAGGCAATCTGAATGAGAGCTTTCTGCCTCATAATAATGAAAGGCATGCTCCAAGTATAATAAAACCTTTTTCTTTGAAAGAACACTACAGTGGCAAGAAAAGCTTTTTTATAATGCAGTGCAATCTTTTAGATCCTCTTGTTAAATAAACCAGCATGTCTCTAAATTAAACACTAGAAATTAGCATCCTGACAACTGGAAAGTACTTTTAAAAAAAAACC
Source organism: Burhinus oedicnemus (assembly GCA_008921705.1). Lineage (NCBI taxonomy): Eukaryota > Metazoa > Chordata > Aves > Charadriiformes > Burhinidae > Burhinus > Burhinus oedicnemus. The sequence continues at coordinate 1,283,853 of VFFE01007110.1, read as the reverse complement.
TCTGATGGAAATTCTGATTTGAGACCTGTAATAGTGATACCCAGGTATTCTGTTCATTAAAGGGCTGCGAACATCATACACGTCTTCAGAAGATGTGCATCAAAGTGAATCAAAAAGAAAGCTATCTTTACTTTCATTTAGAAAGAAATTGTGTTTCACTACAAGTACTGTAGTTATGCTACACTACTGGCTGGTTAGGAGACTTTATGGTCTTTTAGCACCTCCAAAGGCAGGTATTCTACCAAAGCAAAAAAATCATCTGGAAATAGCCTAAGCACCATTAACCAATATTTTACAGACTGAAGTGTGAGTTACTAAGAAGTGACTTTCTCAAAACTGTGGAGACCAAAGGCACAGTTTATCAATGTCTCTCCAGTCTGGTGAAAAACCTCTGTTAAATCCAGTGGAAAAATTCATTCAGACTTTAACTAGAGATTCACTGTAACTAACCAAAATAAAATTTGTTTCATGTAACTCCTGCAGAATCCCAATTATCTTTTAGTTAGGATGCAAATACCTCAGTGCTTCTAAATGTGGTGTGTTGAAGTGACGATGCGGCAGCAGCGTTTCACTAGCCAGTATACCAAAACAGCAGTATTTGGGGAATGCTGACAACATGGCTCCTCTGAAAGACCTCTGTGCAGAATCTCTACTAGTTTCCAACAAAGTCTCTTGTAGTGCATACAGACACCCTGTCGTCAGCTGGGAAATCACTGTGGACCCAGTCAGTTCTTTCTCTCTCATCGGCAGTTCAAACTCCTTCTCTTCAGAGAGGGGACTTGCTCAGGGCCTTTTACATAGGTCCTTTATACTGATTTCCTGATAAATGTTGTCTAATTCCAGGGCACGACCCTGCAGCATCTCCAAGTTTCCTCCACACAACCTAAAGGAAGGGATGAAAAAAGATCTCATTATCACCAGTTAAAATGTACTGGCATTCCTATAGACATGCATCTGGAAATGCCACACATTCATTAAGCAGACCATGCAGCACAGGTAAGGACAGAGGGGAGGGACACACAACAGGAGAAGACAGTATTTCTCAAGGGATACAACATTCCTTCTGAACACAGAAAGCACATGCTTCTAGGTAAAAATGATTAAAAACAGAGACAAATGAACTAGCATGTGCTTCACCAGGATATTTTGTGTTTCAGATTCAAGACTGAGGGCATTTACAGGCCTCCACTGAAACTTTGGTCAACTATTTCCCAAACCATATCTCTTGCAGAACGCAATTCAGAAGCATGAAGCTTGGGCCAGAGGAGTCTAAACATTTCTAGTTTAAAAAGCACAGTGCAGTTCTCCCCTTTTTCAAAAAATTTACCTGTTCTCTTAAAATCAAGCAAGGCATTAAAAGTGTTTGCCTTATTTCATTTGTTCTTCCTTGAGATCAGAGAAATTGTGCACATAGTCACTGTTCTACACATGCTTGTGTGTTTTGTTGAACCAGAGCAAAATCTACAGTTTAGTAGAAGTTAGCAATTTTTTTCTTAGTATGAACTATACATTCTAAAGGTTTCCTTCCTCATACTCACATCTACTCCCATTCATGATTGCGTAACATCCATGTTACAATTATGGAATTAAAAATGCAGAGCAGTTATAACAAAAAAAAATTTAGGAAAGCATTTTATAATGATTTCTAAAAAGATTGACCGATTATAAACAGGAGAATCAGTAGCTTGTGTCGTATCACCAGGCATCTCTTCCAGGGGCCACCAGAAACAAGAGTGGTGATTACCACCATACTGTGTATTGCAATTTAAGATTATTTCTATTTAATAATAATCCACTAGCTACCAACTAAAGTATAACTCCTACTAAACCACTCATTAATCTCTGGAGCAATAGCCATATGATGGTCGAGAAAGGCAAAAAATGTTTTTCATTGTCATTATTTATTATTTGTATTTTAACAGTACCTAAACCCCAGGAGTGAACAGAGACTGCACTAGCTGGAACTGAATAAACACAAAGCAGCTAACACCCTGAAAAGACAACACCAGCCCCTGTTCCTACAGCTGAGGAGCAAAGGCAGAACAGCCCCAAGGTCCTCCCGTTATTCTGTGCAAGAGATGGGAAAACAATCCAGTTCCTCTGAGCCTTTGCTGAAGAAAACCTGAGTGCAAGCATGGAAACCAGAAACACTCCAAGACTGGAAGCAACAAGACTACAGTCTTACTACACAGGGTCAAAAAAATTGAAGTCCTTTAAAGGGGACTGTCTTTAATACTAATGGGTAAACATAACCCAAACCCTGCAAACTTTCCATATGACCAGAATCGTGCAGCCTGAAATCAGAAGTTATCATCATAAAAATACACGTGTTTTAGCTATGTTTGCTGTATTGTGAAACACTGTGCCATGGTGAAAGCATGAAAAATGGGTGAAACCTCCTGAATCAGCTGCCTATGGCTGAGCCATCGAAATGGCAGAGGGCTGGATATGATGAGACAGGCGGTTCTTTCCAACATTTGGTTGCTGATTTTCCTAACTTAATAAGAAATGTCTCTCAGATAGCTTTTGTGAGAAGGCACATTGTACCTACATATGCCTTTCAACAATTTTTCTGGTCAATAAACATTTGTCAATATTTACCAAGCAGCTAATGCTGACACAATAATAAACTAAAAGGTGACACTTCCCAAAGTCCTTTATTTCCAGCTGAATAAATGACCCCTACTTGCTAGGAATGGACAAACTCATACAAGACAGCCCTGGAAAGCTGAAATCCTAAGCAGAATTAACAAGGTGGGGTCAAAAGGAATAGTGTCCTGCCATTTTTATGGATAGGAAATGGAGAAATCTTTATCAGCAACCACTTTTGCTCGTGGATACAGTGCAACAGATACCTGGGTCTTGAAGACATCACAGTAATTTTATTTGCCTCCTTTTCAGAAACATGGGATGATATAGGCTAAATTTTTGCAGATTTTTCACCAAACTCTCCTTTTGTGCTGGCCTATGTACAGTTCTTTGCACAATCATGATAGCTGTACATATTGCTGCCTTCTGCACACATAGTAATTCGGCCCTCTGCATTGTATATGCATTTTGGATTTGCATATAGGGTTGTTTTCTTCTCAGTTCACTAGTTCAACGCTGACTTGTCACCGGCAGCACTAATGGAAGTACTTTGCATTTACAAACACTGAAAAGAAAATACAACACATGAGCATTCCTGAATGTGTTTTTAAAAATTTTAAGAGTAAAAAGCCCAGTACCAAAAACTTCACTCAAAATTTCAGCAGAAACCTTGTCTGAATAAAGGACAGCTATGATGTTCATTATATTCATGGTGATTCATTTCTAGCTTACTTCCAACACACTGGAGTGAAAGGACGGAGAAATCTTTTCCCTGGAAGAAAGGCAGGCAGAAACCTGTACCCTAACTGCAGATGACGGCAGCTACGTCACCTGCCGGCTGTGGTAGCATTCAAGGCCCATGGTATTTCGTGTGCAGCACAAAATACTCCTGGAGATCTCTGGGCTCCCTGAGCCCTCTTGTCCAGCTACCCCACCAATCCCATATGGCGTAGCCCATCTTCCCTTTGGCTCCCAGCCCAAGTGAGCGTGCTGCAGCCCTGTGAACAAAACTTACCGGTAGCCTGAGGAAAATCATGAAGAACACCCTCCACTCCAGACTTAATCTAGACATTCCTGTGCTTTGAAATTACCTCCGTGCTCACTAATACGTGACAAACTACCTCTAAACCTGCTGCTACATATTGCTACATTGTCCTAAGACAATGCAAGTACATAAATACAAAGCAAGACCCTTCCCAAATACATTGTTGATGAGGGGGTACCAATACCATATGCACATCCTGAGAAGAGAATTCCCAGATCCATTATCTTAATAAAATACCAACATGATCATATGACACCATAAAGTTCCTATAACATGAATCATACATCCAAAATTACATTTTGGTATCAATCAAGACTATGCACCAAAATTATAGAGCCCAAAATGAAACTTTTCATCATTCCACCGTTTTCAAAGGCAAATGATGCCATGGCAAATGTTTCATGTAAAACACCCACAATGCATAAATCTGGAGCAAAACAGTGAGCTACAAACTGGAAGGAACTGCAATGAGAATGTAAAAGAAAAGAAACATTATAATTACTTTATCACAAATCCACTGTACTTTTAGCATGGACTAAATGAATATAAGAAAAAGTAAAACCAGGAAGGAAACAAGCAACTATTTTAAAAGTATAATAATATATCAATAGTCAAATCAGACATAGATTATAAAAGTCAGAAGAAAAGGTAGCATTTCAATCCCAGCAGCAGACCTTTGAATGGCTGGGGAACAAAGAGACAAGGCAGAATACAACTATATATTTGGGATTTACCAAAATGAATTGATAATGTCAAATTTAGTATATTAGCATTTTAGAAGTGGCATCACTTACATCACGAGAACTTTCATGGATTACTATTAAATATGTATTAGTTAGAAACTGCTTTTTTATCCATAAATTGCAAAGGAATAGCGTAGGCAGGAAAATACATAGGTGCCTTCCTGAGTATGGGCATACGCATATAACTGACCAATTGCATTTAAAGATAATTAGACTGATTACAGTGCTCTGTATTTCAGGGCAGGAGGGATCATTAAATCTTCTTGCCTGACCTCCTGGGTACCACAGAACACTTTTCTGCAGCAACTCCTGTGCTTAGCCTCGGACCTTATCTTTGATGAAAGCATACCTCACTTTAATTTGTAGATGTCATAGTGGAGTTGCCATAGTGGAGTTGCCATAGGAAATCCCAGTGCAAGTTTCGCGGGTAATAACCTGTGCCCTTGGTTATTCGGGCAGTCAGACTAGATAACGATCGTCATTCCCTAAATATAAACCCTGGTCTGCAAAGCAAACCTATGTGGAATATGCACAGCTCCATGCACAAGCATGCAGTTTGGTCACATACAACTTGCAAAAAGAAGCAAACACATCCTGCCATATGAAATAAATACTTATGTATCCCTAGTGATGCCACTTGCACATAGGGAATAATCTCACAACCACTGGCAGGTGGGGGAGGATCGGCAGGTCCCAGGCATGGGGACACACACATGGCGATTTCTTCTTTCAACCACTCTGCGTGACACATCAGGTTATGGAAGAGCCTTTATCAGACCAGCTGCATGGCAATTCTCTTCTTTCTCTTTCACCACTGTCTTCACCAGTGGGAGATTCACAGGCAAATTTTAATTTTTTTTTAAAGTCTCCTCCTTACTCGGGAAAAAAACAGCGCTATTTTTAGCAATGATGTCCCTCTGTTTTCTTATGGGTCTGTCCCTTTAAAATACATTCCTGCTCTTTAGATTTTTTGCTGTGCAGAAGGGGACTGTACTAACGCTGAGGTTTTGTAACAATGACTATTTCTTTTTTGCAGGAATTCCAAATTGCCAAATTTGTAAAGAAAAGCAGGCTCCTTACTTTGGCTTGTTCTTCCTCCTGCATCTGATTCTGCTAAGTGATGCAAGTGGGAGCTCTGCATTCCCCAGAAAGGCAGGATCAAACCCATATGCTTCACTCTGAGAAACAGCAGGGTCTCCTCCCTGGCTGGGGATGGGGAAGGTTGGGCAGTCTGTTTAGCTGACAGTTCACTTTCCATTTCGAATATAACATTATCATTTATATCTATTTCTGCCTGCTGCAATACCTCCTAGCAAACTAAAAGCTGAGCTTTCACATCATATTAAACTAAATTTGCTGTATTTCTTATCAATCCATTTCAGCAACCAAGGTATCAGCCATCGTTCAAATATTTCACTTACACCAACCAGCTATTACAGGTTGTCAAAAGCATGTTGTTAAATGTTCCATTCAGGGAAGCATCTTTGCCAATGGATATTTTAAGAGAACTACAAAAGGATTTTTTTGATAATTATGCATGATCTCTTGACAAAATTACTTGGCATAACTTTATTTTCCAGGCAACAGCCAGGAACAGTGGTTCATCATACCTCTCCTGTACAAGGGTGAGAGCAGCGCGCTCGCGGGCAGAGTGCTGCCGATGGGGACATGGCCAGGGGTGGCCATTAGAGAGGGGACTGCAATCGTGTGCATGCGGAGAGGGGCTCAAGCACTCTGCTGCTGCTTGCCCTGTTTGGAAGCTAGAAAAACAGGCAAGGTGGCTGTGGTGAAGCCTTGCGCCAGGGTTTTATGTTACAGGAAGGGATCTGATTGCTGTAATTTGTGCACAGTTCACTTGCATAAACCTATTTCCTTAGGCTTCACGGAGGAGAAGTCAATGTCACCCAGCCATGTGGAAGATAATCACTGCACATAAACCCAGATGTCCAGGCAAGTCAACAGCACTACTGAGCGCTTACTGTGCACTGTGCATCTCCATGAAGCTCAAAAACAGAGCATATGTCTACAAAAGTCCCTTCCACTCTCCCCTGAAGGAGTGCAAACCTACCCCCTCCAAGTAACAAGCGTGTCCCTGCAACATCTGTATAGGTAGGAATAACACCCACTTAACTGAATGAATGTTAAAGCAGTTTAGCTAATGAGTGAAGTACAGGAAAGAAGATGTACACAAAACACCAGAAAACAACCATGTCAGAGCCAGCAACAGGAGACAGGAATACAAAGTCCATGCTCTCTGCTCAGCTCACCATCAGTCTCTAATCCTTTCCAGAGGAGCAGGGACACAGCTGACGCACATGCTGCAGTGGGACAGTGAACTCAGCCAGTTGTTGATTTGGATCACTGATAAACTACTGCATCTTGTAACAGCTTTCTAAGTTTCTTTAATTGCAACAGTTTCACTGTTGACATAGGTAAGAACTTGCAAATTTGCCCCTCTGATTGTTTGTGTCAATTGCTGTTCATCAACACAACACAGGTCTTTGCAATTCAACCCTGACTTCAGAGTAAATCACATCTGCTCTGTTTCAACACTGACCTTGGGATCATGATGCATGGTCTTCAGCCCAAAGTTCTGCTATTTTTATTATGAATATACCATGTGCATCGGCTTTATCTTTGCATTAAAGTATTTCTCTCTGCATGGGTTACAGGAATCCATTATATACCATTGGAGAACAAATACGCATCCTAGATGAAGTAGAAAGACTTCCTTATTCAGAAAAAAAACGCGTTCAGCTTCAAAGAAAAACTGTACAAGTGTAAGTAACTTGGAGAGCAGCTACAGTGGCTTCACCCCCATTGTGAGGGTTGGATCCCTGCCCCGAGAAACACACAGTCCACAGATGCAATGAGTGACAAACAGAAAAACAATCCCGCTTATGACAGCAACATCCCAGTGGTGTCCACAGGAATGTTGCCAGGACAATACAACACGTGTTGAGTAACAGACACGACGTTTTGCATGGACTGTACCGGAGCAGCGTTACCTTCAGAGCATTTACCACTGAGTCAGACTGCTGAGAAGCTGAGCCATGTCCAGTGATGCTAGCTGGCTCGTTTGCAGAGCAGTAATTCCCCTCCGCCCCTCCTGGCATCCTAATGGGATCCTTCGCAAAAAATTAAAAACTATTTAATAAAGAAAAGGCTTGGTAACTATTTAAAACAGATGTCAATTTTTTATTTATTTTTTTTTTATTAAAAAGGCTGAGAAGCACTGAAGGCATGTTTTACTCCAAAGTTCCCCTCTTTCTGTGCCACAGTAACCAAGATCCACGTGAGGCAGCTCAAGTGCTACTGTTGAGTGTCACCCAAACACTCTGACCCTCAAGGGTATCTATCTGGAAAATCCGGACACAGTAATAAAATTTCCTATGTATGTACGTTGCCTCACAGAAGTGCCGCGAGGTTCAGAGAGATGATTTCAACTCCAGAGGAAGGTTTTGAGAACGTCTAATTTTATCCCAGTAATTCTGGAGGTTGTTCCTTCAACAAAACTCACATTTTTAAACGTTGCTGCAAGGTTTGCAACACAAGCTCAGCCGCAGCCGACCAGGGAAAGAGCCAGGAGCTCCGGGCTGCCAGCTCACTCCTTCCCTGCCTCTGGCTGCTCTGGTGCAAGGGCATGTGCCCCTGCTTGCCTGCGAGATGTCAATTTATACGCAACAGTGACAACCTCAAGGGCTTTTTCCTCCCAGTGAACACCTGGAAGGGTTCTTCAGGACACTGGCAAACAAAAGCCAGCTACCTAAACTCTTACAGCTCAGTCACCTCAAACTTTGCAGGATGTAAAGCATCTCCTGGAGTGACTGCACTGCTGAGGTGACCTGAGCAAGCAGCCTGCTTTGGAGGAGTGCTAAAAATACCCCTGCTGCATTCATGGACAGCAATGGGATAGCTGCACCGACAGAGATGGCCCAAGCAGACGCTTCCAAGGTGCTTTCAACCTGATCTGCTCTTCTAATGCGATCCTTCACTGTCATTCTTCATGCAGAATTTTGTTGTTTTTTTTTTTTTAAAAAAAAGATAAATATAAAGAAGAAAAACATTTCAAAGACTGAGAGAAGAAAATTTCCTTTCTTACAGTGTAAGAAACACTGTAGGAAACATTAAGAAATAATGTAGCAGTAATGTGTGGGAAATGCATTTCTGAAGGAAAAATGACAGTAGAAAGAGCCTCTGATCCCAATCAGTGCCCCGATGTGCACTAATTTGCCCTGCTGAGCAAGCACACAGCACATTGCAGTCTTTTTTGGGGTGTCTACAATGTAAACAATAGGAAAGCTGGAGGCGAGTGTGGGAGAAAAAGGGCACAGAGACATGACATGAGGCTGAACTTCACAGATCCAGTCTGCCTGAAAATGTTTAATTGACAAGTAGCCCGGTCCAAAGCAAGTTTATATGCTGTGCATGACTTCATCGGGATATGCCCAGGCCTTTGTAATGAACACTGTGCTGCTCACAGCAGCGCCAAAGGGGCACATCGCAGAGAGAACCCTTGCAACTACTGAACATGTCAGACTCGATCCCAGCAATCATCTGCTCCCAGACTGCAGGACTGAACCTCACTTATTCAAAAAACCCTAGAAGCAATTAAATAAAATGAGAATGCCACACGTGCTAGGCTAAGCTCGTGGAAAAGGTATCTTGAATCTAAATATGAAACCCCATTTGGTGCACAAACTCATCTTCCAGTGCCGCCCTCCTGCTAAGCAATGGTGCAGTGCAAACCGCAATAGCGGGCACTAATGGGTCTCATAACCAGGCTGACAATACCGGCACACACTTAGGGCAGTGTGCAGTGCATCATCCTCCAATTCTCCACAGCAATAGCTATTATCAATTTGCTGTGATGTATAGAGGGAGGTTTAGGACTTATTTTTCTTTGGGAAGGATTTATAGATCTGTTAGTGACTGGGCAGACTTAATGCTATACTTTGGGAAAGGAAATGAAAGAGAAAGGAAAAGGGGTAATAAAGCAGATTGGAGCAATTCTGGTTTAGGATAAATTCCCTCAGTCATCTTTGGGTTTTTTTATAAGTCAAAGTATTCTGTTTCTTTACTAACTCCAGGGCCAGCAAAGATTTTAGTCAGTTTTGAATGGTTAAATATAAATATTGCTATTAAAAGGCTGGGAAAATTAGTACAGATCATACATCTAAAGCCCCATGAATATGAGAAAATCCAGAACTCCTGCAAATTGTGCTGCTGCCAGAGTTCAGGCCTTCCTGCAGGCAGCTGTCCTCCACAGCCTCTTCTGTGCCATATGCATTTCTGTCTCCCTTCACGAGAATGAGAAACTTGTGAACACTGCTTTAAGCAGACAGCGTTCTCGACACATGTTGATAGGAGACTGAAAATTAGTATTTCCCCTGTGGACATCCTTCTCCCTTCTCCTTCTGTCCTGGATAAGAGACATAATCTTTTCTTAAAAAATAAGGCAGGTTTTGTAGCCCTGGAGCCCCATCCTCCAGCTCAGAGACCTCTCATCTCAGGTGAGGCCACTCCACAGAGGCAGTACAGCTTTTGCCTTCTTTGGAGGAAGCTTATTCCAGCAGATGATGGGGAGGGGACCAGCCTGAAAATGGGTCTCCTGTTCCTCAGCAAGTCCTGTGAGCCTGTAGACACTTCAGTACTACTGACTGTATTATGAGTTTCTGAGGCAGTGAAGCAAAACAAGAGGAAAAGGCACTTTGCCAAAGTGGCAGTATCTGAAAACAAGGTGCCTCAGGAGACTAGAAAAGTGTGCATTTCACACCTATCATCACAGCTGCTGCTTGCCAGTCGGGAGCATGGCAATGTTTAGCCATCCACCAAGACTTGACCTGAGTTTCCTTGCACTGAGTCCTGCCCAACCCAGATTACAACTGCATCCTAAGTAGGGAGGAGAACTCCTATTCCCTTCCTTCTCTTCTCTAGCTCCACACACAGCACTTGCATTCAGCCACTCAAAGTAGGCATCCCATGTGTCCACGTGTTTTGGACAGAGCTTTTCATTTATTATTGAGTAACGAGGTTGTGGAAGTGGAACCAAATCAGACAGAAGGCATAAAGTTGTGGCTCCATAGTGCTGAAATCTGTATCGACTTCAAGTATCTTGAGTCATTTTGAATAAAGAGTGCTGCACGATGTCAATGTCTGAGAAAGAACTGGGTTTTTTGCTCATCCTACACTGCTAACATTCCCTACTGCCCCCATCCAGCTGTTGTGCCCAAGCTAAAGCATGGTTTGCTTGTTGCCCTCTCTGAGTCTAACTGTGTGCAGATTATACTGTTGCAGAAAGCACATTGTCTGAAGGAGGTAAAAACCACTTAGTATCTCCCGTACATTTTGCCACAAAGATAGTAGAGGCAACTGCAATCACTAAATGTGCAGTTCCATTTTCTGTTGCAAGTAAATCTACAAAATATCTAATGCCAACACGCGACTCTAGTGAATAGAAAGCACAGGAAATCTGACTCAACCCCATAATATCACATAACAAAAAACTAGATGAATGGAAATTTAGCATCTCCCTCACATTGACTGCAAATGTTAAGGATACTCAGGCCATTCTCCCATAGCGCCAGAGGCAAACTCTGCACTGTACCCTGGTGACAGTCAGAATAAAGACCCCTGTGTAGAACAGGGTACTCTTTGAGGGAAACAATTAATCATGAGCCTCTCTACTTCAGCCAGTAGAAAACATCATTTTTTCAATCCATACTGTTGATAAGGACAGTCATGAATGAAAACCACTGTAGTGCAAAGCAGACTGTATAGCTCAAGTCAGTGTTTATCTCCAGCCCCTCTGGACAAAACCTGCCGCTTGCTGCCTGACTCACAACCTCCCCACGGCAGGCAGGGATAGCCGAGGAGGAAAAACAACACAGTCCATCTCTGCCCCAAGGACACTCACCAAAGCTTCTCAGAGAACACGATTTTCCTGTCCACTGCTCTGTTCACTTACCATCGGAGACCCACCTCAGCAAACACATAAGACCTCATTCTCCAGCTGCCTTTTATCCCAGAGGCAAGTGCTTTACTGGGAAGGATATCCTTCCTGCTGGGTAACTGCCACGCCAGTTCAATCACTACCTGATTTTCAAAGCTTTTTTTCTGATTTCCCCAGCCCTCAATTTCCCCATTAGCTCAAAGAAAACACAGGCTGTGTTTGTCAGCTTGTTTCGAACAGGCAGGAGAAAGGAAAACTAGAAAGCAATAAGCCGCAGTATGTTGCCCTGCTGGATTAATAATGCACTAAACAAAACGGCAACAATTTTTTTAGGGAACATTCCTGTCAATTAAAATACACAATTTTAAAATGCTGCAGCTATTCACCATAATTCCTGTTCTCAAAGACTCAGTAGAAACCTCTACTTCTGCATATTGCTGCCGCAATCCACATATCCTCATTGCGTATTTGAAGCATAGTCAGATTTCTGAGTGGCCAAAACCATTGTTGGCTACATGCCTTCAGAAACAACTGTTTTCAGCAGGCCCTTCACGAATCTCGTTTGCTAATGAACCTGTAAGAGAAAAATGCTCTGGGCTGTGGCACCTCCAAATCTTGGAGGCCACACATACAAAGACCACCACCACTATTTAAAATCTGGAAAATTCAGCAGACTGTACTAGAAAATCATGAGTACAAAGCAATTCTAGACTTTTGGAAATTACTCTGGAAAAATTATAATCTGTTCTTCTCTCTGAAATGCAACTCTTTTTGTACACCAGGGTTTCCTTGAATTTGTATCTTTGTAACATCAAGCCCGTAAGCTCTTGCCATTCAGCCTGCCCATGCCAACCAAGATGGAAGCGCTGTGCTTAGGACACCCTGAAACAAAGACCCTGGTCAGAACCTCATCTGTTGTAAACTGAAGTTGCTCCATTAATGACCTATTAATTTAAACTGAGGATGACAGCACATGAAAGAACAGGGTGGGTGGATGCTGTTGATTTACCTTCAGCAAATATTTGATGACATGATTAGGTAACATGGGTTTGTTCAATGGGTTTTAATTACATTTTGGTTGAAGGATTCTCTATTTTTCTACACGCTATGGAAGGGAGGAGACAAACAAATTATTGGACTGTGAGTGACACAGATTTTACAAAAAAAATACTAACCAAACAGTTCCCACCTTCTCATTAGATTTATAACTAAAACCATGCCATGTAGAGGGAAAAAACACAGATCTCAGCAAAAAGGTTTTTGAAAGATTTGGAAATGGGTTGATATAAAATGTGATTCTGTGATAATCTAACGGAAGGGGGAAGAATGAGGGAAATGGAAAGTGTTGGAAGTGCTTAAAAATAAACTAGTGTGTGCCTAAGGGTCATGCCTGCCATTTCACACTCAAATGTACCAGGACTGGAAAAGGCTAGCAAGGATGCAAAACCCCAAAAAAGTGCCTGAAGCAACAGCGGAATTGAAAGAGAAACAACAAAAAGAGATGGAAAAGGACCAAAAGACTTGTAAAGGAAAGAATGAGGAAACAGAGACAGAAGAACCCACTGAGAGGGAGCAGAAGGGCTCCAGTTCAGCCCTGCACCACACCTGCCTTATGGCTTTGGTGCTGCATGCTGTGGAAGGCAGGAGCTCAGCTCGCTGCATCCAGCCTCCAGCCCCACTGGCCCATGCAGTTTGTTTGCTCAGAAAGCAGCATCCTGGCAATACTTCCTTTCCCCTTCATTGAAAGGTAAAGCTAAATTACAAGGACAAAGAGTTAGAAAGGGGAAATGTCTGACAATTCCCCATCTCTGCCTCTTGCTCCCTCCTCCCATGAAACAAATAAAAACTGAAGCAATTTAAATTGGGTGGCTTGCCAAGAATATCTTTTGCAAATGCATTCACTGTCATTATACGACAGATGTCCACATTTCCCTAACATTTCAGCTGAGCTTATCAGCCCTGAAATACTACCCCTACGAAAATTCAAGGTTATCTTCAGTCAATTGACATGTGGATGCCAGATCCTGATCTCGCTTCCCCCAGCATAAGGCATGGATAGCAGTCACGCACCACATCAAGTCTGGGAGGACAATCCTGTTTCCAGTTATCTGAAGTTACTGACATAACAGATTTGTCACAGCCCAGGAAGCTGTAACTGGGATCTGAATCCATTGTTTGGTCCCTACATATTTTCTTAATTATTGCTGAGGATCTCCATTACAATATGCACAGACACTATATTCTGGCTAGAGCACTTGCCATATTATCATGTTGGGGTTTTTTTTATGTTAGCGGCAAAACTCAATCCACAGTGATGCTGTAGTTTCATGTACGTTTTGAGGCAGCAGAAGGCAGCGGCACTGCCAAAGCCCATGCGCTGCAGAGAGCTCTCCTGCCCCAACCCCACGGGGAAACTACTCTGGCCTGAAATCCATCCAGCAAAACAGAAATGTTCTCGCTCAGATCCTTTTGCCTCTACGCACTGCTGTCACACACCCTTACCTACAGGGGCCTTGGAGAAGCACCAGGGCAAGCTGCACACCCCTTGTCTCAAGCACAGCCGGCACAGTTTGGCATTCTCAACAGAAGACCCAGCTGCATACCATAAATCTCAGGAAGTATCTGCTTTCTTGCACAGAAAAAGCTATTTGTGGCCAGAAACTGAAAGTCTCTGGATCATATCTTGTTACATGCTATCTGAGAGAAGGCAAAAAACAACAACAACAACAACAACAACAACAAAAAAGAACAGCTAATTACAGCTCTCACCAACACAGCAAACCTACGACCCATCTCTGGCTTGTCATAACTTTTAAACCCACTACTCTACTATGAACTGCCACCAGAACAACTGCAGCACAAGAAGAGACATGAACATGTGCATTTTTATACCTTTTCTATTACCTGGTCAAACTAAAATATTGACTCAGTGGTGGTACTGCATTTCCCCTAACAAAGAAGCCCTTCAGTACAGCAGAGTGAACTAAACTCAGATTCCATTTAAACAGTGATGGCAGCACTTAAAACCATTTTCCCTGGAAATGTTATTGCCACTAAATATTAATAAAACCTTTACATTAGAGATCTGTGGGCTTTTGAAAAGAAAACTAATATGTATGGAGGGAGACAAGCAAAGCAAAAGAAACTGGAAAAGAACCACGCCTAAGTGAAAGATGAAAGGAGTGATTTATCTGAAGAGAGTGTCAACAAATGCGCTGGTGCATTTTCATCAGTGACACATAAGCAGAAAAGGGGGGGAAAGAAGGATATTGAAAGCAGAGAGCAAAAAGAAGGAAAGCATGGCAGGAGGAGAGAAAAAAAAACTCAGAAAGCAAGGCAAGGACTCTTCAGTAAAGACCTGGTAGAGGCGTCACACTCACAAGTGCGAGCTGTCACCTCTGTCATACTAAGTGCAGTCCTGCAACTCCCAGATCCTCCCCGTGCTCCAGTACACCATCCATGAGGTGCTATGCAAAAAGCAAAAGGCACTCTCTTACTGAAGCACTGGTGAAATTTTAAGGCACACACTGTAACTGAGTAAGAGCTGTGCCAGAAACCTTCATCAGTTGTGGAGCTCATCGTATATTTTCAGCTGATTTGTCAAAAGCACTCAGTTTGGCTTAACGCCCAACAAACTCCCATTCCTCCCATTAAATGGAATCAAACCAGTGCCAGGAGCTTATGCATTTCCATCCTGCGTCCTTGTCTTTGTAACGGGGCCTGATCACTGCTGATAGCACTTTCAGGGTGTTACTCACAGGAACAACAAACCCCAAAACGAACTCAGGCAAATGTAATGCCGAGGTAATCAAATGCAAAGTCGGGATAAGCTTGGTGTCTACATTTCCTTCCTCTCCGCAAGCAATGACTTTATTCAGGAGGAAAGGTGAGTAAGATATGCCAGGAAACATGAACCCTTGTCAGTCATTTTTTCTTATAATAAAGTATCCAGAGATATTAGGAGATTTTTCAGGATTCTACTACAGATCCTTGTGCCAACAAAACCAAACACAAGAAAAACTCTGACCTGTGTATTTAAAAACAAAAAGCAGTTTGCAGGCTTGCTCACTTAGTTCTTCCCCTTCAAAACCCCACATCAGCATATTTTGTTTAAATTACTTCTGCAACAGCTATGGGCTTAGGTGCTATTTTCACAGGCACTATTTTCTGGTTTTGGCACCCCATCTAAGACATTTTCAATGAATTCAACATCCACAATGTGGGTGTTCCAGTCTTTGGCAAGATCTGGTACTGCATTTCATGGGTCCCCACCTGAGCGCCTCAACTCCCAGACAAATAAAACATATGGCCACTTCTAAAGATTTTGCCCACAAAGAATGTTCTGCACAATTTATCCCCCAGTGTTGTTCCAGACCCAAGACAAACCACAATGGTATTTTTCAGGCAGGTTTGTTAACATTTGCCCTGAACACCGTTCTTGACAAGAAAATAATATTCTTTATCACTGAGGATCAACCTTTGTCTTTCCTATTGAAGACTGAATACATGTTAATGGACAGACATTTAATCATTCTTGCTGTCCTCCTTTTCCAGCTCAACAAATTAGGGTACAGACAAGTTACATAAATTGCTCAAGGTCACCTAGCAAGTCAAGAGCTAAGCAAGAGCTATAGAGGCCCTTCCAACTGTCCTGTTACAGGTGAGGAAAAAAGACACCACACTTTACATAAAATCTGCCTTAAGAAAGGAAATTGTTAACCTGATCTAGCTAATCTTGGCCTATGCAAATGAATATATTGGAGCCAGTGGATTTTACTTCTTACTACATTTCAATGCTATCTTGGATTTTACATTCAAATAACAGTACTATGTTCAATAAAAGCACTTTTCTTCTTCAGGCCAGTGTCTTCATTTAAAGTAGTGTTTGATTTAAACAAAACGCAACTTCTTTTTTCTTCCAGTGGGCAACTTCATCTGGAGACTTTATGGATTTTCATACAGATTACTTAATGAAATATAATAGAAATACACACTGGTTTGTATAAGTATATATAAAAAAATATAAGCGTCTCATTCATTGTTAATGAACTTCAAAATTTTTCATTCTTAAAAACATATTGGGAAAACCTTCAACTTCATATTTGCTTATTTATTCAATGTAATTTCAGTCTTGCATTCATGTATAATATATTCCTCAAATTATTAAAAGTAATATAACCCAATTGTTATGACCTAAAACATTTCCATTGTTAAAGCAAAATATTTTGGTTAACTATAAAAACTACTTGATATTTTAATAAGAAGCAGCTCTTGGAATAAAACCAGAATGTAAAGGGTCAGTTCAATGTTATTTTCAACCCTTAAATTAATTAATTGTAAGTAGTGGCTTCCAGTGAATTTTTCTTAGCAAGGTACCAACACCTGCAAAGGAGAAAAATTAATGAAAGCATTGTTATAGTCTTAAATAAATACCCCACTCAATCACAAGCAAGATGAACAAACAGATGTGAGTGCCTCTGATTATCCAAATGATCGGCCTGAGTGTTCAAATGCAGTAATGTCAAATGACAAGTAATACTGGTTTTATCTCAAGCACGAAGACTCGAGCGTTGCTGTCTAGCTGCCGGCTACTCTTCCCACCAACAGAAGTCACCCACCTGGGGCAGCATGCGATTTTCCTCCTCCAGCTGTCTTACTCTTGCCTCCAGCTGCCTAACATAGGACAAGGTTGATTCTAAAAATCAAAAAGAAAAAAACTCATATTATCCACAGAGATCTGCTTGTGTTTACTAGTGTCAGAGCCTGTGCCACATTCTGACTTGTACTCACAGCAGATTGCCTCTCTCAAATGTCCATTAAACATTCAGCTCTGCTCCTCTCAAGGACAGTGCAAATAATGCTGATACTAGAATTAATCCACTTCCTTGTTGCTTGTGATTCTAAACTGCTGCGCTTTAAGGTGGTCCCTTGTCAGACACAAGGTATCTTACAGAAAGGCAGCACAGACTTGAGTTCTTCCAACCCATCCCCCAAGCTCCGTGAGCTTGTACTGTATTTTGGAAATACTCTGCAAGAGTAATGCATTATCCCACCAAGTCACCACTGAAAAGCCCAGAAAGAGAAGATGGCCTGCAGAAAGACACAGTCAAAGTGGCCCCTCCACACAGTCCAGTGGAGGTGTGGTGGCACACACACAGCCTACCCTCACAAGCTGTGATCTCGCCTGCGGGCAATGCAGCAGCTTGCCAGTGTGGAGGCTCAAGCCTCAGCCTCCGCTAGGGATCAGACATGTTGTCAAGGCTCGAGCCTGTGCTAGAAACCAGATGTGTGTCCCTAGGGCCCTGAGAGGGTTTGGAGCCTGGCTGATAGCACAACAGCCCTGGGCACAGCACTGCTCGTAGCGCTTGCTCCTCACCCCACGCATGCCAGGGCAGTATTGTACTTGGACACGCTCTCCCAGCACTGCTTTGCTATGCGGGCTTGGTTGAAGAGTAAAATCCTGCCTAGTCTATTCACAAGTAACCTCACTGACCTTCATAAGGTAATTTAGTAGATTATGGAGAATATGAGTCACTCCTAGTCTGCTCTGTTCCCAAGAACTGAATGTAAGAGAAGTAGATCCATGATCCATCCCTAAAAGCATCTGAGAACTTTCTTATCACACATTTCTTGGGTCACACAGAACTTCTGCTATTGAAGTCCTGTACCTAAGAGAAATACATGCCTGAGAAACTAGCCCTCATTGACTGTAAGAGAAAAGATATCTTCCCAGTCCAGAAGTCTGCTGCGACTCTTGTACCTCCTTGTATATAGATGGTAGTCCACCATGTACTCCTGACTCAGCGATCCACTCAGCTTCCTCTGAGATGTTAATTCCAGTAACATATTTGTAGTCATTCTACCATGTAACTAGTAAAATTATCTCTCTGATGATTAATGGTATGGAATCCATGGGTATCGCTGCATTGACAAAGGAGCTGTTTACTGGTTTAAATTGACAGACGAATTTGTGCACCAGTTTCCTCCGAAACCAAATCACCATGCCAGCCTGCCCATAAAATAAAGGTGATGGGAAATGAGGTGTCACTTACTGCTCTTACTAGATTGCAATAGGCTAAAACATGCACGCACAGATACTGCATGGGAATTTACACAACATGAAGTAATTTGTCAAAAATGATTAATACACAGCAAGACACTGGATTAAAAATAGCATTGCACAACAAAAGGGAAAGAGGTAATCTGAGGTTCTGCGCGCTCTGCTGCATAAGGATTTTCATAGCTAGTGATGGGTGCATCTCTGGAGAATCGCTAAGCCTAGCTCAGATGAGCACTTAGAAGATGAACAGCTTATTCAATTAACTATATACGACAGGGTCCCTCCCATCAAATCAGCTTTCTTCCCAGCAGCAGCACTTTTGGGAGGAGCCACAGAAGCTCCCTCACCATTATTGCCATTAGCATAGGCAATAGCTCCCAGCGCATCTCATCTCTCTCTTGTTTTCTACAGAAGATAGTTTCTGTGTTTTTTGGAGGGACTGAAAGTAGGTGCTTTCTTTGGCACTAGCCATTTCTAAATGCACTGGTTACAAGTTCATTGCTATGTTCGCTTGGGCTCAGACTTCATGCTCAAGTCTGACTTCCCAGCTGTGCCTGCCAGCCCACTTCATGCAAGCTCCCTTCTGGATTCTCTTGGACTCTGGGTCTTTTGTAATTTTCTGTTTTACCATTTATTAGCTCTTCATGTGGTGTATAGCTCTTGGCAAAGTTTGCCTCTCAGATTTATTTCTTCACTTGTATGTTGGGAGTCCAGAGCTGAGATCTCTGCTGCCTCAAATCACACAACTCGGCTGTCAGTTCACAGCTTCCCAATGCCAGTTCATACCAGCTGAGGATTTGGTCTGAAACCTCCGCGACTGTTAACCCTTCTAAAGTGTCAAACAGTTATTTAAATCCCCTTTTGTAATCTGATTAAAATGAGAAATTAGGTCATCTACCAAAGGCTTCATCTAGCAAATCCTTATTTATGTGAGTCTTCTTGACACACAGACTAGATGCATATATATTTCAGTATCTGTTAATATATTTATGCTGTGATGCTATGAGCTTAGAGGAAAAAATGAGCAGAAAAGCCAGTCAAGGACATAAGAGGCAGAGGAATGGAAAACACACAAAGTGAAATACTGTCACCAAACTAAAAAAAGAAAAAAAAAGTTTCATCTTTTAAGTGTTTATGGGAAGGCCTATATGATCCATCTATTCTTAATCAGCCTGGAGAGCAGTAAAGAGCTCTAAATAAAGAGCAAATCTTAAAATGCCATCCAGAAAATAGTTACCTGATACCACTCCCATTGTCATTCCAGGCAAATTTTCACAAGACAATTAAGCAATTTAAAACTGAAGCAGAATGAACTGATGATAGTAATGCTTCAGCATCAGTATCAGAGCTGAAAACAAATGTCTCCCAAAGGGAAAGCAGTACAGAAACTTCGTATCACTTCCATAACATTACCGTTGTCTTATAATAAAGCATTTAATAAGATGCTACAGTGTGTCAGGCAACTGCTGCTCTGAAACATAACCGGCGCAAACAAGATGATCCCTAGCTGATGTCATTAGTCATAAAACCTTTCTGTGTTTTATCCTTCCCCAGACAGATTCATCTCACATTGCTCATTTTCACAGAGCTGTAAAAGTACACAGAAAAGCCCTCCCTTATTTGCAGAATCTTAAACTTGAGTTGTAGATTGCTTATAGATAAACTTCCAAGCACAAATCTGCTGAGCTTCCTCTGCTGAGAACACAAACAGCATCTGTATTAACACCATAAAAGCTCAACTACTATGTTCTGTGTAATAGCTCAGAAACTGTTAACTGTGTTGAGGTCAAACACATACTCAAATAAAAATAGACGGACAATTAATTTGGGCTCCCATCTAAAAAAGATCTGTCCACAGAGACATGACACTGGAGTAACCAAACTAACAGTTTCATCACCTGTGGGCTTCTTGGTTACATTATTTCTGCTCCTTCGCATCTTCCTTTGCTGGGCACTTCTACGAGAGCAACGATTTTGAACAATTTCCATTCTCAGGAATGGATCCCTACCAAACGAGCTTCCCTACTTGACTTTCCCATGCTCTCAGCATCATTGAAAATGTGATCACCATGTGGTGCTTTGTTCCAGGGCTGAAACTAAAATTCTTTTCCAGATTATTAGAGAGACAGTAATAGCTTGCTTTTAGGGAAATTCAGTGACAATCCACCCTTTCTCCACACCTGTCACTCTAACATGTTATTAGAGAAATCAATATTTACATAGCTGATCTCTTTTTCTTTTGACATCCACACTCTTGAAGTTAGTAGATATACGGGGGTTATGTCAAACTTTATCAGATGCTTATGTTGCTGCCAAAGGCATATTTGTGCCTTGGCTTCATCCATTTTTGTGTGACTGCATCTGATCTCAGTCTGTCAAGTAATTCATAATGCTCTTTAAGCTAGATTATCCTCTGCTATTTTAGAACGGTTGAGGATGTCACGTTAAATTCTGATTCCTTTTTTTTTCTGGGTTTGTTTTTTTTGCAGAGACTGGAGGGTTACAACTCACAGGCAACTGTGGGATTGCAGTGGAGAACTTCATAAAGACTGAGGTCCTCTACCTGCCTGTTAGCTCCCTGCAGAGCAAATAGATCAGAACCCCACAGAAAGCAAAAACTCAAGGGTTCAACCTACACTTCTACTTGTTCAAATGAGCTTGAGTAACAAGCACAGTACAACAAGTGGAAAGGATTTTATCTAAAGACCAGAGGAGTATTTGAGGTAAAGAAAGAGTAGGAGATGCAACACCTCTAGTACTGATATAAAAACAAGTGTTTTAACTTAACAACTAAAATTCCATTTTTTCTGCATTTTTAAAAAAACACTGATTCCAAATTATAATGGTTGTCTGCAAAAACTGAGCACAGGGATTTCACAGACCTCCTTTTGACTAACTTTAAAGGATAAACCTATCAATGCAGAAGATGCTGCTTGCTTCATGGAAGTTAAAAAACCAACAGTACAGAATCTTTTAATTTTGGAGAAAACTGGTAATACAGTGGGTGAGCAAAGCAGACATCCCCGAGGAAGTAGAGCAAAACCCTCCAAGCTGAAAATACTTAGAAGGCAGGAGGTATTAGGAGAAAAGAGTAACACTGGTTGCCTTGATTCCTAGCCATTAACTTATGGCCAGCATGAAGAGAAGATGCTACACTGGACAGAAGGCTGCTCTGAAGCAGCAGTAGCTGGTCCTTACATCCTCACGGCCAGAAAATGGAAAACCACAATTTCATCATAATGCAAACAACACCTCGGTTCCATTAACATCAACATTTTCAGCTTCCACTGGCTCAGCTCTATTTGGTATTCACATTCCTAAAGGAGGTCACCAGAATCTGGAGAGCTGTCACATCCTGATATGCATATTTTAAACACTTAAAGTATAAATGAGGGAAACTGCCAACAATTTACCTCAGCAAAGAATTTAGCATGTTATGTGTAGTGAAACTTTGATGTAAGGCAATGAAGGTTCGGTTAAGGTATATTCAACTTCAACGGGGAAAGTAATTTGTTTTACTGCTCTTCTTGCACTGTGTTGGCAGGAATATAGTAATTGCACATCAAATCGGATTTTGGTCATTCAAATCCACCCCCAGCATCCCGCAATGAAAACTTAATAATCTTTCAATAAACGGAAGATGAAAAACAAGGCTGTGCAAGGGCTATTTTAAACGCTCCTGTAATTAACTGACAGCTCCATACGTTTATGAAAGGGTTTCTGTGCTAACTGGGGAGCGGATTCAATGACACGCAAAGTATCTCCGTGTCCTATAATTCCTAGTCATCTGATTTAATTACTTCAATATTAATATTCATGACTAAAACTGCAATCCAATCCCTTTCAGCTACCTTGTTTGAATATAAGAAAAAAAAAAAAAAATCCCACTGCTGGATTTACACTAACGCAAATTTACACCGCCTGCATCTCTAAATTGATGAAGCTGCTCAGTGTTTACACCGGCAGCATCCAGCCTCCCAGTGGCAGGACTAGACGACCTCTGAAGGTCATTTTTAGCCCTGTCTTCTATGATTTTCTATTATGGTTGCACATCTTACATAACGCTCCTATTGAGTGAGAATGTCTTATTAAAGTGCAGCTGAATTCCCCTGTAACGCAGCGACATTAGGATTAGTGCTATCGTGTAGACAGAAAGACATTTGCCTAAGGCAAAATTTTATTAAGCTCACCAGAATGTTTAGGAGCTATCTACCACTAAGGCACATATTCTCAGAAAGTTCTGGGACAACGAACACCACAGCATTAGCATTACGATAGGGTTTGCATTTCTCAATATTGCTGTTGTCTGAAATTCTCCCACCCCAAGCTGAGATTTCTTGTGATTACGGATCCAGCACTTCTTGACTTCTCCCTGTAATTAAAAATATAATTAACTAAGCTTAGCTAGTTCACTGAGCATTTCAAAACTGAATCCTAGCAAAGGGAAAAACTTACATATGGTAATTCAAACATCCAGAATGCAACGTTACCCCTGCCACTTAGTTTTATTTCTCAGGCAACATGTGCCGTGCTTCCCCTTTTCAGCACACATTACACACAGACACGTGCTAATTACGTTATCTCTGTAATCAGACATTTTTACACAGAATTCATATAAAAATAGTGTTTTCTCAGTTGCAGTAGCTTTTAACCACAAATTATCTATTTATTACAAGGAAAAATACTTCTTATTGCCTTGAGGCAGCTCTAGCCGTGCCTTTAATGATTCATCGATGCTGTCTGACTCGGATTGCCAATGTGTTTGCATTTGTCTGGATTTAAGTGCCACTTGGACGCTGTAGGTTATGCAGTTGTAGTGAGCAGGTCTGGGCTGACCAGGCTGCTGTGCACACGCTTCCCCATGGCGAGGGGCAGGCACCCCTCTGCTACAGCAGTACCCAGGGGTTTCACTCCTGCTGAGGTCACCCAATTGCTGCCTGTGACGCAATCTACTAAAAATATAGGGTCGGCTTCCACTTAGGAACTTTAGTGATTTAGGCTGGCATTTGTTGGAGATTTTGTTGCATATTCAGCTTTAGGATGTAAAAAAATTTCCAGTTGAATTAATCTACAAAAAAAACCTTTAAAAAAAAAGTTTAAAAAAAACTCTCATAGAGGAAGAGGATTTGACTACAGGAGTACCTAAAAATGGTATCAGATGTCAGACCAGGTAAGGTTTTGTTTCCTACTTCTCTGAAGCTATCCATAACACTCTTGCTAACAGCTGGATAACACTGTCACGCTAATGGTCTGCTGTAACACTAACCTTGGTTTGTTTGGGTTTTTTGGTGCTAGAGGTGACAACGGCAAAGCTTTTCTTGCTGGCCTGCTTGATATCCTGTTAGCTCCACTTCAGCCTGTGCTAAATGCATTTGCCACGTTATTGATGAAAACTGAGAAAATCAAATCCATTATGCTATTGCTAAAACCTTTCCCACTGGCTGCTAACTTGTTCTGGTATTGATTTTGTGTGTTTCATGATTGGTAAAATCCTTATCGACTCCACTTACTTAACTGCCTGGGTTTGTCCCTATGCCACCGCACTCTCATTTGCTCATTAGGAGTGTCCCCCAACTGCAGGCACATGCCCCCAGACTGGAAGCACAGCAGAAGGAGAGGAGGGGTGTTCAGTCGGCTCCTGTGCAAAATCAAATGAAAGACTGGAAAAGGCAAGCCTGAGAATAGGGGAGGAAAGTAGATGAGGGCACTGGCTCAGAGAGATAAATAAGGGAGGGTTTCACTACTGGTACGTAGAAAGAAATCTACAAAAAGATATTTTGACCTTACACCAGTGCCTCCCGATCACGTTGATTTGCATCTGTTAAGTGGTCCCTTGCTGAAAAGGCCCTGGGTCCCCTGCAAACAGATGTCCAGTGTGAAACCATGCACGCCTTCATGGCCCCATACATCCACAGAGACACCTCAGTTCTGCTGTGCACATGTCAAGTGACCATTTCCGTTACAATGAAATGAAAAAACAGTAAATGAAAATATAAAGCTTCCCAGCAGCAGCAATATTAGTGCAAAAAGCAGAGGACTAGGGGGTCAAACTGAGGTGCCAAATACATGTAGTAAAGGTCCCTCATCGTCCCTGCAACTCCCCACAGATGCTCACAGCCACCTTTGTTAACAAGTAGAATTGTATTTCACAGGCTTCAATCATCAGATGTTGAAGAAACATAGTGTAGAAACGTTAGTTTAATTGAGAATTTTAGTATTGGTATTAGCTGTAGTTAATAATTATATGGGCTTCCACTTGGAAGACTGAAATGTAGGCCAAAACTGAAAACTACATCTCCAGGAATTCTGAATCAGATCAAACCTATGAATCATTTTTATGCTTATCTACTGCCTTGTTAGGAGGCAGTTATCCAACCTATAAACTCCTTTTTCATGGGCTACTATTTGTGTGACTCAAAACCAAATTCAAATGATGCTCCTAAGAGAGCAGAAATAGAAGCTTTCACATTACTTAAGCAGACACACTTTGTCTTGCTACAACTACAACACAGATGCCAAAACTCAAAACAAAGATCGATAGCCACATGAATATGTGGAGGAACAACCAACCCACACACTTCCTCCTTGGTAAGGCATCTCCTTGTGCGAGTGAAACCAACAGTTCAAATTCTGAGTTTATGCGGGGCAAGTTTGGATGGAGAGGCAAAGGCTGGAGAGGATCCTATAGCTGCGTACACCATTAACTAAATTGGTCACCATGGACTGCAAGTGTATGGCAGCAGACTGCATCCTACTGCCTATAGGCTGCAGACCACGGCACACAGCAGGTTGTGTCAGGGAGTCCTTTTCTGACCCCTTACATCTCTCCCTGCTCAGAGAGGCCTCCAGTGAGGTAGTCTCACCTCGGAGAACCTGGACAACCATCCGATTGCAGCTTCAAGAGGTATTTAGGCAGCAGGCAGTGCCACAAAAGCAAGAAGGGCAGTAAGGCTACTCTTTCATGCTCTGTTTTTAGCTCCTTGGCTCAGTTCCAATCCTGCCGTCGCTCCGTGTCCTGCAACAGAAGCATCCCACAGTGAACTGTGGTGTGCAGACAGCAGCACGAAGCCTTGCCTAAGCCCTGCCGGAGAGCCAGTGTGGCGACAGCATCTCCCATGTGCAGAACAATGCCGGCACACCCAGTCTTCGGGGGAAAAGTATCACGTAATAATAACCCAAGAAAATAGCAGGATTTAATACAGCTATTATCTGTGAGACTCTGCTGTCTCAGGCGTACAGGAAAAGCTGTTATGAGGCTCAGGAGTCTTTTATGCTCACTCTTAAACTTAGATGTGCAAATTTACACCTGTCATGTCAAAGATCAGGAAAAAGGCAACTAACCACTTACAATACTGTTTGGCAAACTTCTTCTTAACTGCATTATAAAGCCTTAATACAACCTTTTTTTTTTTTCTTTCCTTTTTCTCAATTTTTTGTGGTTTCCCTTGCTTCTAAGTGTTCCTGCGATACAGCAATCTGGACTGCAGAAAGGTTTTCACAATGCAGCATGCTGGACAAAAAGAGTAGCATTTACATTTAGCAAACACAGGAGGGATAATAACTGTCTCAATCAAATGAAGAAATCAATTCCTTAACCAATGTCAGAGAGGAGAAGGAAGAAGGAAAAAACAAGCCGAATGCCAAGATGCTATATTTAGATCAGCTCTTATTACCGCTCCACAAGTATCTGCAGACAAAGAACCTTCACATTGTGTCGCCATTGCAGCTCACACAACCTAAAACTCAGAATTAAAGCACATGTCCCGAATACCAAGTAAAGTTACAATGGCAATCAGTTCTGCACAAACACATCAAAACACATCAAGCTGCATGAATTAACTAGGGAAATTAAGAGACTAATATCCCAGATGTTCTTACTGCTTACATCATCTCCCAACTAAATGTGAAAGTAAAAATATGAGAAATTTTAAATGGTTCTGCCATTTGATCTCAATCAGCACTCACGCAACAGAATAGAAATTCTCCTACATCCAGCCATCTCACTCACACACCCATCTTGCAGATACCCACAAGAAACATTATGATCCTTCATTGAGAAAACCAAGTCAGTACATGGCCTGTATACCATAAAGGAGAGAAGAAATTCAATGTATTTATAGAAAGCTTTCACTTTATTTGTAATAGAAAATCTCAGAGTCTTTTCATAGTATTGTGGTTATGAAATAAACATGTCCCAGTATTTTATGAATGATGAGGTGTCGATAAGGGACATCATTATTCAAATACACATACAAGGTAAATGTATTTGATAAATAGTGGTGAACTGCAGCGATGTTTCTCTGTGATGCTTTAAGTCCTTACTTCAATTCTCAACCATAGAACGGAAAAGAAAAAGGAAAAAAATTATTTGGGTTTATTGCCAGAGCTGTAAACATTTCCAAGAATGTCTTACTAGCTGTGTTAAAAGCTCTACCAATATACAATTTCATATTGGAATAATGAATCATACTTTCTAATGAGCACAAAGTCCAATTTTGAATTTCAGACCTGTCCATCAGTCTCCCCCCAGCTACACACCCCTGCCTCGGGCATGAGACATGCCAGGTAGCACTCGAAGGGCAGGCACCGTGGAGCCTGCGGCTACACACAGTGCCTGCCACCTGGAGGGCTGGACCGCATTGTTCAGTGGAGCGGGCAAAGGGGACACCCACGCCTCTCGCCTCTAGACACAAAGGCGTCAAAACATCCAGCATTGCCACATGTCTGCAGGCATCCTCTGGCCCAGGGCAAGCTGCCTGCAGGGCTGAGATACCAGTCTGAGCGGCCAGTCCCTGCAGCAATGAGCACTTGGCAGCAGTGCGACATCTCCTCCCAGAGGCAGAGCATCAGCAGGAGACACCAACTCCAGCAGGTCACCACCGCAGCATGGGGACACTCTGCCCACCCAAAAAGAAGTGGGAGAACTTGCTCCCCAAAATCCTGAGTGTATTATTACAGGATGGATATTTACTGGGAAACACGATAGGGAAAACTATGAAAACAGCAGGACTCAGAAGGAAATAGAAGCTAGATTTATACCATTACCCATCTTTGTGGATGAGCGATGAGGAGCACTCATGTGATCAGGCAAGAGCAGAAGCTGGGGAACTGCCAGAGGAAGACAGGCTACCGTGGGCAAACACAATGCAGATTCAAAATTATCAGCATGAAAGGGGGGTTAGGATTAATTTTTCTACACAGAGCGATTAAGACATAGGACAGGCTATTAAATGTAGTAAAAGATGTTGCAAGATTAAATATGTCCTCTAGACTGAAAGCACCCTCTTGCTTCCCACAGCCCATTAAAGAGCCATCATATAATAACGCCTTCTCCGTCCCCTACTGAGCCTGGTCACATTTGAAGCAGGAAAGATGACCATTTTGTAAAATTACTCCACTGGCAATCTCAGCACAGAACCTAATTCTGAGGAAAAATTAACTATCCATTTCACGCGGGCAGCAACACAATAGTGGAGGTGAAGGCTGTATAGCCTCCATCTCTTCTGGAAGACTTTTTTGAGCCGATTGTGGAAGGGAGTCATAAAAAGAAGTATTCAAATGACATGGATTTTAAGCCAAAATCTATCAGTGCAAGTATGTCAGTATCTGTAGATACTCCATCTCCAATAGCTGTCTGTTAGGCCACATAACTCAAGAGCCTGGGCTGCTTCTTCCTCAGCTAGAGCATCCATATCTCCAGACAAAATCCCTGGAAGGGGAAAGCCCCAAGAGGGATCTCAGAAATTGGGAATCAGTTTAAATATCCATCTCCAGCTGAAATCAGCACCTTACTAAACTACTTCAGCACTTTGAAAACCTCTGTAGATGTCTCCTGCATCTTTTAGATACGTCAAACAAACCTGACCTCAGGGGCATAGAGATGCCTGTCCCAGAGCAGACCGGGCACCCAACCTAAGGCAGGATCCTGCCCCAGCTTCACCTCTTTATTTCCTTAATTTCTGGAGATCTGACCCACTATTTCTCGGGTCCTGATAGGATGCTGAAGTTATATGATTATTCCAGTAAGACGCTCGGCAGTCATTGCTTCTACAGAATCACATGCGGGGTAGTGACTGCCAGGCAGAGGGGACTTGGGTGCTGCACGCTGAACCCTGCCACGTTGCATTTTAAGCATACAAGCTCTCCCAGGGACAGGGTTTAGGCACCTTTTACACATTTCCCCATTCATGTGGTCAGGCATATGGTTCTCTCTACCCTGAGCCCACATTTTTCCCTGCCTCGTTGCCTTTCCTGCCTTCCTTGAGATCTCTATGGCTGTATCCTACACTGCTGCTGGGCCTTAGAACTAATCAAAGACTGCATTTTATTTTGTGAAAGTATACAAATATAAGCACACATCATTAAGTGATTCAGAACAATAACACTTGGAGAGGCATGAAACATGGGAATGTATGTTTTATCAGGGCTTCAGAGGAAACCACATGTACTATATACACACAGTTTTCTGGTTTCTCAGTCCCTTTTTACAGTTATTTCACTGCAAACATAATATGCTGCTATTATATTAACATGATGCTGATTAAGACACTAATAATTTAAAAGTACTCTCAAACACAGGTAACAAAGCACAGCACATATCAGTACTGATAGGCTGCACTATACACATTTATCTGCTTTAAAGCTATCAACTTAACAACTGTATAACTATATACCTCCCAGACCCAGCAAATGGTGGCTGAGCCCCCTTATGCTCTCTTTCCCTTTCTGCTAGCAGTGTATCTGCAATGCCTTCACAGCAAAACCAGATGAGATTTCCTAAGTCAGCATGTTCAATAACCAGCTGCCCATTTCCTGGTCAGCGTAATTGATTTCTCCAGTGATCCCGTATAGGTTGTGTCGGGACAGCAGATGTGGCAGCTCCCTTAGGATGCTACTGCCTGTCCTATTGGCAGACCCTCCAGTGATGTGACTTTTTACCAGTATTAGTGAAGCTAATCCTTGAGCTTTAATATGATGTGATCATCTTCCTGATCGAAGAGATTAATGAACTGCTTTCACTTTACTACACTTCCAAAACATTTAGGAGAAAGATTCAAATATATCTCAAAGCTGCCCTAAATAAAGGACGGTAAGTCTTCTGCAGAACCACCCATACACTTTTGTTGCTAACGTTGCCATCAACCACCCAGCAAGGCCATTTCTGAATCTATGTGTCTCACTCTGAGCTCTCTCTTAAACACGAAATGATGCCATACTGCTGTTGGCTGCCCCTGCACCTTCTCCTTTTATGTTTCAAGTACCATGTAATTCAACAGGGACAAAAGCAGTCAAATATAGGAAGTACTCCAGAAACTGAAAATGGTAAACAAACAGTTGTAGTAATTCTGCAAGTCTTTAAATCATCTGCATTTCTTTAATCAAGGATATAGTGCTTTGTTCAGTTGTACAAGGGGCTTCAGCATCCAGACAAAGCTTAGAATGATTCACAGAGCAAACTTGAAAGCTCTCACAGCTGCTTATCTACATCATCGGAACAAAACAAATATTTTAAACAAGGTCTCCTCTGTTTATTTCCTGCTTACTTCACTAATGGGAAAGCAATTTACGTATTTCCTCTCCCCAAACATACAAATAATTGAGAACGGCTTTTGGTTACAAAGGCTGTTGGAAACTGTCAGGTTCTTCACGCTGAGATCTACGCAAAGCAATTCATTACTATCCCTTCTGCCCCAGCACAAGGAGAGGGGCTGTGTGACCTCCCGAGGCCCCTCTCTTGCCCCGTTCAGCATCAGGTCCCTCTTACGCTACACTGTGCACAGGGAATAGTTAGACAGACCTCAAAAATCAAGGATGTGCATGTCTGTGTGTGCACACGTGTGTGAGGTGAGAGTCTTTTTATTCACTACCTGCCTTAGAGTTATTAGGATTTCATTCCGGCCACATTCTGAAGGCTTTTTTTATAGGATTATAAGGACTAAAAATTTGCTCCTTCAGCAGACAAAAATACAGAAGAGAGATTTTTGCTGCTTAGCTGAATATTTCCTGAGCAGGTGGTACGGTACAGTCACACTTATGATGTCTTTCTGATTAACACTAATATTAAAACTGAAACATAATAATGTTGTGAAATATAATAAATTCTAGAAAAATAAAAAATACCAACATTTTAGTCTCCCAGCAGCTGCAAACTAGGACTGTATCTCCAGAGCCTTTCTAGAATGAAGACAAAAAGACATAATTATTCCCAGAGTTCTGGGCAATAAAAGACATACGTGACTGTAACTACAGACGGAAGGAAAACTACAAATAAAACAGTTAGGGGGGGTATTACAAATCAAATTATATTACATACATCTGACCACTGCAATTCATGTTAAAAAGACAACAAAACGTAGAATCACAGAATCACACAGATTGGACGGGACCTTTAAGATCATCAAGTCCAGCCATCAAACTTACACTGACAAAACCACCACAACCATGGCCATCAGCACCACCACCTACCCGTCTTTTAAATACTTCCAGGGATGGTGATTCCACCACTTCCCTGGGCAGCCTGTTCCAATGTCTGATAACCGTTTTGGTGAAGAAACTTTTCCTAGTATCCAATCTAAACCTCCCCTGGCGCAACTTGAGGCCATTTCCTCTTGTTCTGTCACTTGTTACTTGGGAGAAGAGACCAACTCCCACCTTGCTACAACCTCCTCTCAGGTAGTTGTAGAGAGTGATAAGGTCTCCCCTCATCCTCCCTCATGATTACCTACTATTTTATTACACAGGGATAAGCTCAGATACTATAGTACTGAGGGCAAAGAAGGTAGAATAAGTGTATAAATGAGCTGTCAGGGTAGCTGCTACAACAAAATGCAGACAGCATCCTGAAATTTCTGAAGAAAATTGAGAAATACAGACAGCCTCAGAGGTTTAAGGCTAGAGAAGGGCCACTAAAACAATGCCGTCTGGCTTCCTGCCCTGCAGAGACAAAGGAATTTTGAGAATAATTCCAGGAATGCCCGGTTTCCTTTTCACTGATGGAAGTGGATACGGCCAAAAGAAGGCTGTGGGCTTTTTCATCTACAGAAAATTTTGGTAAAAATGGGAAAGCAACTGGACCAAAATTAAGTTTATGAACAACATTTTTCATGTGACTTAGGACATAAACATAAGATCTGTAGTAATAAATAGTTGCAGGAGGTTTATATTCTCTATTTCTGTGGTTTTTGTGAAGCTTGACAATCAGTTCCAATCCATCTGCATTGCTTCCTGCCATTCATCAGGATAACCTTGCTTTCATGTTCACCTACGGAAACAGCAGGAGAAAACCTATATCACGTACCTTCCCTCACTTCGTTTACATCCCGTTGTGCACAAGAAGGAACCCCATCCGCCCCAGCTGGCAAACCACCCACTGGAGGACATCCCGCAATGCTTCCTCCATCCAGCTGCTTCTACGGGCATACGGGAATAGGTACTGTAGCACCAAGATTTGTCATGCTACAGTTAAGTGCTACCGAAGTCCCTAAATACAGTGAGAAATCTTACACAGAAGATGACCCCCAGCATCCCCCTGGTATTTCCTAGATGGTAACAACTACCTGGCCTCCATCAGAGTTTACCAGACAACCGCCTTTAACTCCTGTCTGGCAGAAACCGAGGACTCCAGTTCAGGGGCAGGGCTTGTGCCACTGGCCATGATGGGGAAGGCAAGGTTGGGAAAAAGACCTTTGCTCACAAATTCAACAGAAACTTCCAGTCTTAATGGAGACTAAGAGAAAAAATCTCAAAGCATGGGATTGGAGAGTAAACGGAATCTCCTTTTCCTCCCATTCTTCTAATAGCAGCAATTACGACATACTGACTCCAGAAACAGTTGACACACAAAACAACTTCTTTCTGGAAACATGCCAGGAGCTCAGGAAAATTATAAGCTTGCCTTTCCTGTAGCATAAACACATTTCAATGAAGCTCCACAACAACAACAGCAGCAAGAGAATTATCAGGCAGAGCAGCCGCTAAATGCTACATGCCTCTCTGCTGACAGCCACCAGCACAGCCGGGCCAGCCTGCACTTTCCAAGGAAAATGGCATTTTGTCAGACAGCTGAGATAACCTTTTCTTGAGTACTCAGGATCCAATGCTGGCAGGAACTGAACTCTTCCAGCGGAGTGGCAAGTTCCATCATACCTCATCAGGCAAACAGAATTTGGTAGACCAAAGCACTTGGGCAGCAAATGGAACTAGAGTAGCAGTAATGGGAACTGCCTGCTTTGTTTTTTGGGTTTTGTTTTGAGTTTTGATTGTTGGGGTTTTTTTGGGGGGGTGTTGGTTTTTTGTCCCACTGCTACAAACAGGCAGAAGAAAAAAAAAAGGCATTTAACGCATCTCTAAACCACTTCATAGGTTGGAAAGTGGTAGCGAGTTGGTATTTTTTCCACCTCGGTCTCCTGTTCCCACACCTGCTTGTTAGAAGCAGGTCTGTGGATAAAGTCCTTCCACTTCAATGACTCCCAATATTCCTAAGTTTCATTTTCACTCCTTGTTAAGGGAATGCTTGCAGGGGCAGCCGACATAGTTGGCTGAGTTTTGCTGAGAGTATTTGTTATAGCATGACCAGGGGCCTGGCTCCACAGACAGCACACAGGAACGATTTACACTGCATAGGACAGCAAAAAAAGTGCTACAGTCGCAGAATACATGTGGTAACTAGAGGGAGGTTATTAAAAGGCCATGGGCTTCTTCTAGTTTGAATTAAGTACTTCCTTTAGTAAATGATACAAGGATGCTATGAAGGGTTAACTTCACTGATCAGAGTGCCAAGCTGGCATTTGATACTGGAGATGGGCAGAAGGATTTGGTTTCTGTATTCCCCACAAAGGGAATTGTTACCTGCTCTTAGACAGGCAGAGAACACTCTTGATACTTCTGTTTCATTTTGGTTTTCTATAAACTAACTCAAATTGCTCTAAGGGGCAAACTCTGGATATCTCAGTAATACCCACACTCCCAGGAACCCTGACTCCAAGGGCTGCTTCCCATGATCAGAGGAAAAGGAAAAGCCTAAGGTTCAACAGTGTTACACCAGACTTACCCAGATGTACAAATTTGGTAACCATGGTGGAGTCTGTAAGTAAAAAAAATTGGAGTTGCCTGGACAACATTTTAACAAAACATTTATCACTGTGTCACTGTCATGGCTGGGATGGATTTGACTTTTTTTGCTAGCAGCTGGTGTAGCGCTATGTTTTGGATTTGGGATGGGAATAGTGTGATAGCGCAATGGTGGTTTTGGCTGTTGCTATGCCCTCAAGACCTTTTCTGCTCCTCACATCGCCCCGCCAGCAAGTACGCTGGGGGGAGCACAAGAATTTGGGAGGAGACACAGTTGGGACAGCTGACCCCAACCGACCAAAGGAATATTCCATGCCATATGATGTCATGCTCAGTATATAAAGCTGGGGGAATAAGAAGGAAGGGAGGGAGACACACATTCAGAGTTATGGCGTTTGTCTTCCCAAGTAACCGTTACGCGTGATGGAGCCCTGCTTTCCTGGAGATGGCTGAACACCTGCCTGCTGATGGGAAGCAGTGAATCAATTTTTTGTTTTGCTTTGCCTGTGTGCATGGCTTTTGCTCTACCTATTCAACTGTCTTATCTCAGCCCATGAGTTTTTCCTCACTTTTACTCCCCTGAGTCTCTTCCCCATCACAACCAGGGGGGGTGAGCAAGCGGCTGTGTGGTCCTAGCTGCCAGCTCGGGTTAAACCACAACAGTCACCTAAACATCAAGAGTGTTATCTAAACACCAAGAGTGTTATCTAAACACAACTGAATGGTATTACAGTTGAGGGCACCATTCTCAGCTGAACAGAGAAGAGGTACAACATGCAGCAACATCATTTCCTGTAAGACTGATCTGCCCCTGAGCTTCTCCTGGTTTTGACCTCACAGAGAACTTCAAGCATGGACACCAAACAGGGATGATCCTGTGACCAGGACACTGCTCCAGGGCAATAAATGACCAAAGACCACCCTTTTATTTCAGACTGGTCACTGAACAGACACTAGCTTTCCTTACAAGAAATACCAGTAACGAGAAGAACCTTTTGTCAACTTCCAGATTTGCTTGTTGATTACTATCCTTACCCAGGGCATTTTCTATTTTGATGAAAAGGCTTATACTTGTGTTAAGCACCAATGTGCAAGTTATTGCTCTACCTTAGAAGAATACAAGATTAAAGGGTCAGGTCTCAAAAGGATTGGATCTTTTGGTTAGAAAAAGATTGCAGGATAGACTCACACTTGGGTTTGAAGCTTTCAGAATGGAAAAGAGAAAGAGAGGGAGGCAGAGTCAGAGAGAGGAAACTTGACCTCAATTTGAACTAACAAGCGAGACAAATCTCTTATTGTGGAAGTGAGAGGAATGCAGACCTGTTTTGAAAAGTAAAATCAGAGGAAGTAAGTAATAATCAGTAAACTTATTTTCAGAAAATCACCTTATCTTTACTGCCTTAGTCCTAAAATGAACACAATGTTTCTTATGTTATGGTAAAGAATTCCCCGTAAACTTAAAAAGAAGTGATTTTTTTTTTTCCAGACAGTTTTCTTCAAGTCATACATTACTTCCAAAGAAAGTCTACAATCCCTTGAGCATCAAAGCATTTGCCACTGAACATGTTAAATGATGGCAATAGCCAATTTTGTTTCAGAAATGCTCACTATGCACTATCAAAATTCCTCCTTTTCTCTACTAGCTCTTGTCAAAGCCCAAGTAAGATCCACTGCTGGTGCCACCTAACCAGTTTCTTTCCTCAGCTGGCAACCAAGTACATTCCAGAACCATAAAATAAATATATTAAAATAAGTTGAAGGTGTTTTTTCTTGAAAGCTCTTATGACTGCACATTTGTCAAGTACCATACTTACTGCAACAATAGTTGCAGTACTGCCAAAAGTGATATTTTACTGTTTTATTAAGAATATTTGTGCTAGCACATAAGATATTTAACAACTCCAGTCAACAGTGTAAAAAACAGAAGTCAGCGACTCTTCTATCCTGAGGTCTCAAGATAACACATAGAAAGCTGAAAAAAAAAGCATATACTCTGCAACTGCACAATGTGTTTTTAGCAAGCATTAGCCAGCTCTAATCTCTGGCATTTCGATCAATTCAGAAATTTCATCCGCAAACCATTTTTCCCCACTTCTATATAAATGTTCACACATATGAGTAAAACTACCAGCAGAAATGACTGTTCTAACTGAAAACAAACTCTGTTTCTCTCCAAAGC
The DNA here is from genome assembly GCA_008921705.1 of Burhinus oedicnemus. NCBI lineage: Eukaryota > Metazoa > Chordata > Aves > Charadriiformes > Burhinidae > Burhinus > Burhinus oedicnemus. The sequence continues at coordinate 1,248,216 of VFFE01007110.1, read as the reverse complement.
ACATCAGCGAGTGTTCTTGCTCAACTCTATAGTAGTACAGTAATGGTACATGAACATGCTATAAGGCTACCTAGAGTGACTGTGCCCAGAGCTGACATTTGGACATGCAGAAGTGTCCATTTCTATGAATTTTGTAAAGGTGCCTCAGTCCATAATCCCCAGGTGTTCAGATCCGACCTATCTCACAGGGGTTTCCTAGGAACAGGACAACCCATCATAGACACGTACTGCTTTAAGATCCAGATCACTTTTCCTGATCTTTAATCAGAGACAAGTCGCTTAAAAAGTTTAACACACTGACCTAGCACTAATGCAGGACAGTTGTGATTCAACTTCCAATTTTAAAAATACTCATGAAGTCGCAAGATGCTTTTCCCACAAAGGCAAGACTAAAATTCAGCCCATGCTTAACATATTTACATAGTCTTTTATCTTCATCTTGTAAGAACATTCAATCAAATCTGCCAGTTCAGATAAATGTCTTTACAGGAAAAAGGATATTTGTCCATTGGATTCAGGTTTGGAAAATATCATGGAAAACACAGGTTTTCACAAATTATGTATTAAGTGCTGATATTCTGGGGAAATGTCTTTGCAAGTTATTTACAGCTTGGGGATCACATTTGAAGAAATTTCACATTACAAAAAAGCTTTCCCACACTAAAAACCAAATAATTTTCCATACTGTATATTGTGACCTTCTTAAATTATATTCCTTTCCCCATTGAAATAATGGATCAAACCCATACAGCCTACAGTTAATTTAGTGCATTGAACAGATCACATATCAAGCCAAAGTCACTCTGATCCTAAAAGAAAAAAAAAAAAAGAAAAAGAAAAAAAAAGACTGTTGAATCAGCAGTGTCATACACTAGATTAAATTTGCCACTAACCCAATCAGATACACCGCTTACTTTGTCCTACATGTTAAGCACGGACCCCCGCAATCTATTAAAGACCATGTATTTCATTAAACAGTGCTGGTTCATAATTCCCAGTTAATGTCTTAGCACAAATTAAAAGGGAGTTTAAATTCTACTTCCCCTTGCTGATGTGTATCTTTATGATCAGCTGCTTTGCCACCCCTGGCAGGGTGTACTGCCACTAAAGGCTTCCGTTTTCACAGTGCAGTAAAATGGGTCATATAACTTTGGAGATGACTGATATCAGAGCACACACAAACTAAGACGCAGCGTAACCGGGCACAAACCACGAGTCTGGCCAAGCCCACTGCTCAGCTGGGCACGGATCACGCCAAGGCAGAAAGGAAGGAGCTGGCCTGTGTTCCAACACACAACCAGGTGAACACAGTGCACCCAGCAAAGGGGTGTATGACCTGCTCAAAGTTTAGTTGTACTCCTGGGCGGACATAGATGTATAAATAGTATATTTATATACTTTTGATATTTTTATTATGTATGTATATTGATACATATGCTTCAGGCAGGCTGCTGCATCCCCTCTCTGCAACTCAGCAGAAGTTGGGCTGCACACTCGCTGCTCTGTGGCAATGCTACCCATAACTTGACGGGCATAAGACCTAGGGGAGGCATGAGTCTTCACTTGCAGAATTTGCATATTAGCCAGTTTAAATATCCAAAGTCAGGACCAACACTAAGGACAAATTTGTACTCCCCCTCACCTCCTCCCCAGTTGTAAAAAAAGCTTCACCATGTGAACTGCAGCCTCAGAGCAGTGCTGGGGCAGCTCTCCCAGGACAGTCTCCTTTCCTTCGCCAGCTGCCTGAAATCAATATTATTGGATTGGTATATATTTTCCTCATGTGAGAGTCATTTCCTAAACACTAGTCTTTACTTGCTAATTGTTAAGTTTACATTTTCACCAGTAATTGGCTTTCACCTGCTGCTCTTGCTGCTACAGGCTTTAAGAGACCTTAAACAGTTCTTGCCAAGAACTCAATGTAACCGAGCATGGTGAGTTGCTTCACACTATAATTAAGTCTTCCTGGCCCTGTGAACCACACTATAAAAGTTAATCAAGCGTAAAAGAAATTAGGGATGTTGTTACTCAAAACACCCAAATTTTATAAGTCATATTTCTTAACTGTGCGATTATTTCTCATCTGTCATTCATTTGTTCTAGCTTTGCTGTGAAAAGACTGCAGAAAAATTGTTTATTTGAAATGTCACCTTTAGCAATCTTCATACCAAGTTTAAGCTCAATAAGCTCATACTACATTAAACTGAAAATCTGCTGAATGAAAGATGAGTTTGACTGAACCACAGTTTTCATAATGTAATAGCACATAATCAAAGGTAAGATTGCTATCCCCAGCAGAACTCTCTCTAGTAAAAAATCTGTTTCATGGTAACAGGATAGGTTAATTACTGTTTCCCCCCAATAAAATTACTTTAATATATTACTTTTGCTTATTACATTAGAACAAATGATGTATGCACATTTTTAAATATGATTTCTCTCTTCACGAAGGTAATCATAATTAGCAAACTCCTATGTCCTTTCTCAGTTTTTAGTCTTTTACTTGAAGATCACAACAAAGTCTTCAACTTTTATCCCATTTGTACTACTGTCATTGTCTGACAATTTATGAGACTTTGAATAAATAAATAAGTATTTTCCACACACTGCAACTTCCTTACATCTTCATATCCATCAACAGAGCTATTAGCTTGAACACTTAGAGATACGCCAACAAAAATAGCTGAAAGCCCATGGAAAACAGTAAGAGTGGATATATGCCTCCATGTCCTCAAAATTTTGCTTCCTACCTTCTTGTCAAATACATCTCTTGTATTTGACATATTTATCAGCTGGATAAATATGCACATTGTCAAATTTCACACTCAGAAGCATCATTTTGACCCTGGGGCAGACATTCACATTGTATATTTTTGCAGCTGGAGAACTTGTAGAAAACAAATATGCTTTGAAAAAGGCAGCAAGATCGAGGCCATATGAATGAAGATTTAAGATTAAGATTTATTTATGCAATACAAACTTTTCTTAAATAATAAAAAAAAACAACCCAAACCAAACAAAACCCCAAAAACACCATTCAAATGAAGTTAGATACTGTTGCAAAGAAACGTCAGAGGACAAGTTTCAGAAGAGTGAAAAAAGTCCATTTTCAAGTGTGCCACTTAGGGACTTTTTCGAAGTGCTAGCATACACACAGAAACTTTTTGAATTATTATATAGCTATATTTAACCTCTAAAAGATATGTGCCATTGAATATTAGTATGCCGCAGATCTTGTATTTGCTGCGAGAACAGCTCTACTGCCAATTCCCATTAATTAATTCAGCATTTTACAAAAGTATTGGAGGATGAAATATTTGACACTGAATACAAACAGAGATTTCATCAGAGCACTCTGAAGATCTGCGCAAGATGTTCTTTTATGCCAACTTCAGTCCCACAATATGCAGCTTACCAAGAAGGGCAGTGCATACGAGAACACTTACAGGCAAGTAACACCCGTTCTGCACGCCAGTATTTCCATCCCAGTGTTGTCACAGCACTTTTCGTTTTCAACCAACAGTTTTCTCTCACATGTAGAGCTTGCCATATAGCTGTAATTTAGGACATTCAAGGGTGGATGAATGATTTTAGTAAAACTAACATAATCTGAGCCAAGATCGATTTAAAAATCTCCTTTGCGTGCCTCTTCATTCTGAAGGCTTAATTTTGCTACTATTTTTTCAGATTAATACTAGCCTAAGAAGGGCCTGTATTTGGCCATAACATAGTTTGTCACTTCTTTTACCTGTCTGACCTGTCATTTGTATTTTTGCTGTTTTGACTGTTTCTCTGCATCCCCCTTTGCAGCCAGCCACAGACCCAAGAGTCGTTTCTCAGAGACTGGAGTTCTGCCCGACTCAGAAGTTTTAGCTTGAAAACTGTCACTGAGCATCAGGCACGTGCACCTTTCAAACACCAATGTCCATAAGCTTTGCAGGGGTGTTTTCAGCAATTGTCCTCACATGTATCTGCTCCTACCATGCCTCTTTGGTTATAGGAGCAAGTAATAACCCTTCCAAATGGGAATTACAAGAACTCGTTGCACTTGGTGTTATATAGTGTGGAAGGAATAAAAAGAGAATAAAGTAACAAAGGGCCTCCTTTACTGCAGTTTCAGGGGTTGGTAGTATCTGCCCAGCCCCATCACGTGTCCCTCTGTCTGTCCCACATACATCACGTAAGTGGGCCAAGCTGCACGCAGAAGGACCCTGAACAGATCCTCTCCTTTAAATGCTCCTTCCAAAATGGGAATTGCCCATATTTCTATTTCTGGGGCCTCTTCCCACCTCCAGAGAGAGGAGCTCTCCTCAGCTCATTTCAAAGACCGTTCACTCACTGACTTACCTCCATGGGAAGAAAGTACTTACGGCATTTTCTTTTAAAGGTTTCTAATTCTGAAAGTGTCATAAATGTCATGAACATTAAGATATATTATGTTCATGACATATATTTCCTGTAATAAAACAGTTCAAACAATGTCCCCATCCTAAAGAGCCATGATGGGAAGCTGTATGGATAAGATTATTAATGTGCAGGGGCAGAGTGAAAATTTGGTCCTGATTTGTTTACTTGAATTATTCAATGCAAGCAGGTGTGAAGAGAAGCAATTTTCCCTAAAAATACAGGACAAGTTCCGTATTCTTTATTCTCTCTCTGGCTGCTGTGTCAGAAAATCATAAAAGCTTTCTAGCTTCCCTTTTAGAAAAAAAAAACATAAAAGCTTCTTTCAATTACAGTAGATGTGAAGTCAGTGACTGAAATGATGGGAGACTGTCCACGAAGACGTCCTAGAGGACGTGCTGTCAGTTAAGGATTTGGTTGCAGCTGCACCAAAGTTGTCAACAATCAAAAACATGTCTTGCCCACAGCTGCTGGGCCTCTGACAAACGGGAACACAGTGGAGCTGCAGCTCTTCCTGAGGGTCTGAGACCTGACATATTTGCCCTTGAAACACCAAGTGATGCTTTTTAAGAGAGACATATGGACGCCTACCACAGCGTGCCTCTACCACCTACAAGTGCCTATGGTTTCAAGTTAGATTTAAAACAGATTTAGACACATATAGCAGGATTTAGGTTGGAACTCAGACTACTAAATCCAAAACTGTACTCTTTTCTTTAAACGCATTGACTTGGGGTCCCTGAAGGGACAGAATGCTAGGAAGTGAATTCCACCAGCACAGAACAGTAACTGTTTTACACAGCAGCGTGTTTTGTGTAGTCCTGCTGCAGCACATCCACTGCTCTTCTCTGTGGTTCTTTCCACTATTAGGATACCTGCATTCAGTGAAGGCATAACAATTTGATTTTCACTTCAAGTTATGTAGATACTATATAAATATGTACATGTATTTGCATTTTCCTATACAAATACTGTATTAATAATTGCCCCAGGCACTATAAGAGGAACTCTAGCTTGTGTCAAGAAGCACAACCCTACTGAAGTGACAGGGGAGCCAGTCCCAAGAACAGACCAAAAACTGCCGCTGGCATCAGGAAACATGGGTGCTAATCCCAGGTTGAGACACGATTTTCTTTGTCAATCACAGGACCGCTTCATTTCTCTCTTTCCCTCTTTCAACGGCAACCACTTCAGTAAAAGGGACTGCCTCGTACTATGGGTTTGCATACTGCTTATTCTAGCAGAGCTGCTCTACTGTCTGGTCTGATATACAGACACCGAGCAAACTACATGCCATCAAGACAAATTTCCCTAAGAAAGAGCCCACTGCAGCTACCCAAAACTGAACAGCTTGGCCTTGGCTGGCAGCCAAGCAGTGACCCAGTTGAAGCTAACAGTAACTCTTCCACTTCTGTAATGATTAAACTAATGGGTATATTTATAGCATAAATGCTGTATATACCCACTGTAAATGCTGACATCCACTGTAAATCCACTGTAAATGCTGGCAGTGATTTGTTGTTTAATAAATTATGGGTCTGATTTTCAAAGGCAGCCAAGTGCCAGCTCTGTTACCACTGAAGCCCCTAGGAAAGAATACCTCTTGATTTCAGTAGTCAGATGAAAAGTCAAGACTTTTAAAAATTCTTAATTATATGGAGATGTAAAAGCTCACTGAAACAAAATGAGTACATAAGATGTAAACTGCTTAAACAATTCTTTAAATTCACATCAGAGCAAATTGTGCAGTTTGCAGGTATTTCACATCAAACCCATAACAGATGTGAAAGCCAATAGGAGCAAGAGAGAGAATTGAGATTCATGACTCTTCTGTTTCTTAAATCCAGATAAAACGCATAATGACTGAGTCTTAACCTTGCCCTGAAGTATAATACATGATAGTACACTGTTTCTTACAGAAAAGGTAGCTATATTTAAATTACATGAATAATTAAGATGAGATTAATAGATACTTTAAATAAAAAATAAATTGCATGTAAATAGCATCACAGATATGTTTTAAACCCCTTAACTAAAAGTGTAGTAAACAGTAAGGCACTTGCAGGAAATAATTTTTACTTTCACAAAACAGTCTATCAATTTATAATGCGTTTACAGGGTAGCCATCATATATCCAGAGTTTCAATATAAGGTTTTCCTAAGGGCAACTTAAAGTAGCTGGTTTTTTATTAAACATAAGTAAGGATCAGATCTGCTATCTTTACTCATGCCGAGCTCATTTGACTCAAGACCTGATCCTGCACATATGCTCAAAGCTGGTATTAAGAGTACAAAGGTTTAGCCATGTATCACAGCTCCCAGGACAAAACCCATTTCCTCAAGAAATCCCAATTTATTTCAAAATTATCTCCCCATCCAATTGCTAACACATATAATCCTCGGTACCTAGATATTTAGATACATCCAAGAAGCTAGATTCTATATTATCTGGGTTAATGAAAAAGGTATTTCCAAAAGAAGTGCCAGTGAGAAGAACCACCTCTGGCAGGCTCCCGACCCTTTCAGCACTTAAAAGAAAAAGAGCACAAATCAGCAGCTGCAATTCACACAGAACTAACAGGACTTCCTTGCCCTTGAGGCAAAAGATAACAGTTATAAGAATCTAATAAATAATTATTACTAAAATAACTTCTTGCATGAGGTTCTACGAATGTATTAGGTAAATGAGGGACACTTAAAATGCAGTGAAACACTTGCTCATTCAGAGTTATTTGGGTGCTATAGCTCTCAGCAACTGCTCTCTTCCATAAATTATGACAACAGGCTACATTACAACATATAGTGGGGAAGGGATGACATCAGAAACCAGCCACAGCTTTCAAGTGCACAAGGTGGACAGACATCTCTGCATTTCAGAAATCATTCTTCAGACCAGAATACTGAGCCCTCAACAGTGAAAGCATTTCCCATCTGTAACCGCATTCTCGGCTGAGGTCTTAACGGTGAAAAGCCTGAAAAACAACAGTATTGCCAGTACACTATGCAATTGCCCTCTCCTACTGTTGCCCCACACAAAGATGAATTCAGAAAAGCCACTTCTGAGGAGCTCATACAACCCAAAGTGCAGTTTATGGAATAGCGAAGCTTCCCTGCCAGGACACCAGAGACCTCACACAGCAGAATTCACCTGAGAGTACATGATTCAATGTTTGAGTTCTAAACCTCCAGAAATAGGACTTCAAGATTATAATTTTCATATTCCCTTGGCTAAGGTGTTACTCTAAAAAGAAACTGCTAAAGAGAGATCTATCACCTGAGGTAAGATTAAAATTAAGGTTTCAGGGCAAGTAAGTTAAATGCAGAATGTATATGTATTTAAGAGACCCATTTATTCCATACAGTTATATTTCTCCCTGATCTTCCTTTTCATTTCATACAATTATATATAGAATTAATAGGATTTAGGATTATATTTAGAATTACATAGTCAAAACTGTAGAGCTGTGTCCATCTTCTTAAGATGCTTTCTAAACCAATTTTCTCAAAGATTTCGCAGGCATCTGAACTAGATATGGATTTGTTTTCCCATTTTGCAGTTTTACAGATATTTGGATTTTTAAAAAAATAATGCTTAAACAAAGTTAAGCTTAAAAAAGGTACATGCTAATAACAACCATTTTCTTAATGGTAGTTGTACAGACACTGCAGTAAGAGATTGCTTACATCTGCAAACAGAAACCATTTATAAAAATTAGTCTTATAAACCACCACATATAAACGTATGGAAAATCAATGCCCATGTTTTCTATTAGGAAGTAGTAATGAATTATTACTTATCCAAGAAGTAAAATAAGCTCTTCTGCCCGTAAAATTCTGAAGCCCTGATCCAAAGCCCTCAACAGTCAGTGAAGCTCCTCACTGACTTCTGTGGGCTTTGGATGACACCCTTCGCCTGTCCTTAATCTTGTCAACAAATTCTGTCATACCCTTCAGAGAAAATCTTGTAGTTGTTTTAAGTATGTCTAATCCATAAGGACAAAGCTTTAATGAGTTTCTAAATTTATATCTTAAGTAGTAAAATAAAATAAAATTAAAAAACCCTGTGACCTAGAATCTATTCCAAAGCACTACTCATCTTTTCACGGGCTCCACGCACACTCTTGCAGTGAAGTCTCTAGATTAGATTTATTTCATGTACATGAGCTAATAGGCAGAAAACAGGAAAGAACTCTCATGCTACACAGAGATATGGTTTTCACCATACCCCTCAAAAGACAGCAAACGGCCCACACTCTGCATACCCACTGTCACCCCAGAGAAGCTATCACTTCATCTACCTGCAGGTGTTATGCCAGTAAAAAGCTACATGGATAAATCATGGTTATATGACTTGACATACAGCTTGCTAATGGTGCATGCACGTGTGTGTGTATATAAATGCCTATTTATAGATAAATATAGAAAATGTATATGCATTTAAGGAAGAGAGATAATGTAAAATTTGTATGCAAAAAGATCTTCGCTACGATCACTTTCCAGCATAGGGGCAAAGGCAGATTTCACCTTTCAATGAGCAATTTCTTACTCATTTAGGCAAATGTAGGAATGACTTACCATTCACCAGAGCTTCATAAGGGTAACTGTGAAGCAATGGTATTGACAGCCTGGGGAGACTGTGAAACGTTTGTCACTGGGGGTTTGAAGAAAAAGTTAGAGAAATATTTGTCAGGGAGGCTTGAGATGGAGCTGATTCTGCCTTGGGCAAGCAGGTGACTTAGCTGAGCCTGTAGAGTCCCTTCCATACCAGTCTTCTCTGTGTCTGTCTGTGTGTGTGAGAGAACGAGCGAGCGAGCGCACGCATGACATCAGTTCTAGATGAGAGATACTAGTTTTAGTAAAAAACAAGAAGTCAAATAAGTGAGGGACGGAGAAGCCCCTGGGAACAGTAACAGACTTCTTGATTCTCAGTGTCCATCCCCTAGGTGCTTTAATAAAGGGCAGGATATTGTACATGGTAAAATGAAAGAGATAAAATTCATAAGAACTTCTTGTGTTCCACTGAGTTTATTTATAATTTCGCAGTTCTGTAATTTAAAAGGAATTGAACAGTGCTTTCCATGCAGACTTTATCAGTCTGAGAACAATAACATCCTAGTCCATTATGTGGGTTTTATTACACTTCTAGCAAAATGACAAATGAAAGCAAACACCAACCTTTCACTTATTCCTATTCAAGAATTTAAATTCCTTCAAATGACCCAATTCTGTACCCTACAGGAAACTGCACGTCAAAATCATTTACTTAGTTCCTTTTTATTTAATTTTTCATTTAAATTTATTCACTTTAAGGTAAATAAAATAAACCAAAGCTAGAAAGCAGCTTGGGGAGTGGAACATGAGTGGGTGAATTCATGGGAAAAGGACATTTACTCTGTTTAGTCATGCATGCAGAATGCACAGAAAAATATATGAAAATATATAAACAATAAAAAATGTATTTATCGCCACACTGATCATTATAGCTGCCTGGTGTAGCACTCCTTGTATCCCTTTTTTCTTTTATTGTTTTTCTAGTGTCTTTGTGGAAAGAACAATATTCCTTTGTGTTTTCACAGTGCTAGGCACATTTGGGATGCTGCTGCAATCTAGCCCATATGAACCTACAAGGCTAATGTAAGATACAGCAGGGGGGGCCATGAAAGAAAGTAGAAGGGCAGCAACCAACATTTGCTGCAGCAGATGAAGTACAAACCAACTTACTTAGTCTTCTCTGTTCTTCAACAGATTTGGGTATTGCTCTTAAGGCTTGACATGGAAGAAGGCATGACTACATCAGGAAGAGAGGGCCAGGATAGCAGAGGGCACAGGTCAAGAAGATGTACCTTGGAGTTATCACACCTTTTGACTCCTAATGGTGATAAAATAGTCCCTATTGATGTTTTGACCTTCTCCCACCTGGTGTCAGGCAGAATCACAGAAAAAGATCTGCCTTTTGTAAAAACAGATGGGGTTGTAGACAAGCTAAAGAGGTGAGCTGCCAGGCACACAACAATGTAGAGTGGTCTCCATCACATCGCTGGTGTACAGAACTGAGGGGAGGGAGCAGGTACAAAACCCCAAACCAAACACCTGTCGTACTGTGCACCTCTGTCTTTTTGGTTCTGCGGCTTCTGCAGGTCCTGCTTGACAAACCTGATCTCCTTCTATGACGAGGTGACCTGCTTAGTGGATGAGGGAAAGGCTGTGGTTGTTGTTTACCTGGACTTTAGTAAAGCCTTCGACACCATTTCCCACAGCATTCTCCTGGAGAAACTGGCTGCTCACGGCTTAGATGGGCATACGCTTCACTGGGTAAAAAACCAGCTGGAAGGCCGGGCCCAAATAGTGGTGGTGAATGAAGTTAAAACCAGTTCTCAGCCAGTCACAAGTGGCGTTCTCCAGAGCTCGGTACTGGGACCGGTTCTGTTTAATATCTTTATCAATGTCCTGGACGAGGGGATCGAGTGTACCCTCAGTAAGTTTGCAGATGACACCAAGTTAGGTGGGAGTGTTGATCTGCTGGAGGATAGGATGGCCCTACAGAGGGATCTGGACAGGCTGGATCAATGGGCCAAGGCCAACGGTATGAAGTTCAGCAAGGCCAAGTGCCAGGTCCTGCTACTTGCTTGGGTCACAACAACCCCATGCAGCACTACAGGCTTGGGGAAGAGTGGCTGGAAAGCTGCCTGGCAGAAAAGGACCTGGGGGTGTTGGTCCACAGCCAGCTGAATGTGAGCCAGCAGCGTGCCCAGGTGGCCAAGAAGGCCAACAGCATCCTGGCTTGTATCAGGAAGTGTGGTGAACAGCATTAGGGAGGTGATCATCCCCCTGCACTCGACACTGGTAAGGCCCCATTGTGAATACTGTATTCAGTTTTGGGCCCCCCACGACAAGAAAGACATTGAGATTCTGCAGCGTGTCCACAGCAGGGCAACGAAGCTGGTGAGGGGCCTAGAGAACAAGTCTTATGAGGAGCAGCTGAGGGAACTGAGGTTGTTTAGACGGGAGAAAAGGAGGCTCAGGGGAGACCTTATTGCTCTCTACAGCTACCTGAAAGGAGGTTGTAGCAACGTGGGAGTTGGTCTCTTCTCCCAAGTAACAAGTGACAGGACAAGAGGAAATGGCCTCAAGTTGCACCAGGGGAGGTTTAGATTGGATACTAGGAAAAGTTTCTTCACCAAAACGGTTATCAGATATTGGAACAGGCTGGCCAGGGAGGTGGTGGAATTGCCATCCCTGGAGGTATTTAAAAGACAGGTAAACGTGGTGCCGAGGGACATGGTTTAGTGGTGGTTTTGTCAGTGTAAGGTTGATGGTTGGACTCTGTGATCGTAAAGGTCCCTTCCAACCTAGATGATTCTATTCAACGATTCTATGATTCTGTCCTGCTTGATCCTGCTGAATACATAATAAATAATGCCTTTTCTCTTATTTGTGGATACAGTTGGAGGGCTTCTCCCTCACCCCTGTTTCATGTTTATATCTATTCAACCTCTTTCCTAACTGTTCAGCCACATTTTCATATAGAAATGCATGTATCTTTAGAATTCAATCTGTATGGTGTTATTTCTGCACATAGAGCCTAAACAAAGTTTCTACTTGCAAATTCCCTTAATTGTAACTATCCACACACACTAAAATAAGCTACAGTATTTAATGCTCACAGACTTCAAAAATTGCAGCATCCTCAGGATAAGCTCACTTTGAGTGCAAGCCAACCAAACAATGCATGCTAGCTGTATCTATACTGCAAATACAGGCAGACTCTTCATGGAAGATTCCCCACCAAACGAGCATGTCTCCGTGCACTGAAATGATCTATTAAAAAAAATAAGTAATGCAAACAATGGAATAGGACTTAAGTATGAAATGAAGCTTCAGCATAAAAGGGTAAATACAGCCTTTAAGTGAGCAAATCAGCTTGCTGTTTCAGCAACACAGGAATTGCCACACTGATCTGAAGTCAGTCTAGTCTCTCAGCACTTAGTTCAAGATGCTGCAGAGCAACAGGCAAACACCCCATCACAGGCTGACACAGGTTAATTTGTCCCTCTTAGTAAGGAACACACCCTGTTCTTTAATAGACAGGAGTAAACAGAATCTTGAAATGTAATTATTGTGGAACACAGTTTGTTCCAGTTGATTATAATGACCCTGAACGTTCCCAATATCTACATTTCAGTCTTTTTTCAATTATAAATACCTTTTAAGTATCAACCACCTCTTTTGGTTGTAAATTTAATTTATAGATTTAAACATGTTCATTTCTTTCATTGATTTTGAATTTCCTGCTATTGTATTTCATTGAATATCCCCTACATTTTCTAGAAGTAAAATAAAGCTTCAGTTGGTTTTCTGCAGTTGCTCATCATTTATATATTTCCAATTTTTTTTCTCCTCAGAGATTAAAAATTCTTTTCCACCTGTTCTTCACCAATTTATTCTTTTTTGTCCCTGAGGCTGAGATGATCAGAACTCTACTTCTTATTTACAATAAAGCTTACACAAAATATACACGCGTTACAACGTTCTCCATAGCATTCACAACTCCACGTGACCTAGCATAACCTTTGCTTTTTCTAATCAATGCTGCACATGCAGAGGACCTCCTTTCAGTTGTAACGCTCAGGTTCAACACCAGTATTGATAATGCTATCATTTTAGCACTGGAAAAAGTGCCTTAGTTATTTCACATTCCTATTAAACTTATCCTAGCTGGACAGTATAGTGGTCACACTGGGGCCACAAAGAGTGGCCCATATGGTCTTTAGCCTCACAAATCCAAGTAATAGGAAACGACTCACACCACCAAGGAAAGAATTATATAAAAATGGAAGAGGGTTGCTAGCACTAGCAAGACAGATAACAAGACAGAATATATTTTTTATAAATATTCAGGTTGATACAATACTATGAGTTTACATAAAATTCCAGTGGAACTGGACAAAGTAATGATATTCAAGCAAGTTTATCTTGAGGAAATTTGTTTTGCTATGGAACACATCTTGAATAAGTTTGTTTTTCCAAGCACGACTCACATATTAAGCAAATACTGTCCACAATGTGTTTTTACTCCCAAAGACATTTGAATTTTTTTCTTCAAAAGTGATGGAAGGACAAATATTTGAGACCTCCTCTGGGGAAAATCTTTGTTCAGTTGCTGCCTTACCGGGATCTTCTTCCGGTACTCAATCACACCTTGGTTGTGAATTCTGCAGATGCTCCCTTTGTTCTCTTTCAAATGCCACTCTCTTTTCCTGTCCCAACCATTTATTTAAAGACAGTTTTTCTTACTTGGTAAAAGAGCATTTGAAGGCATAACAGTAGTCTAACATTTTCAGTTCCAGTCCTATACTGTGGCAATTTAATCTCATCACTTGCCTCAAAGTTCTTTTATTCTTCTTGTTTAGGAACCTACAGGCATGTGGCAGCAGTCATCTAGAGGCAGAAAGAAGTGGTATGTGGCATGAGCTTAGAGCAAGCTAAGAAAAATGAACAAGCAAAATGTAAGGTTTTTCACTAGAGGTAACAGTGTTAAATATAGTACTAAAGTGTCCCAAATACAATAGCAGCACTTTCTGCATGTGTGCATACACTACAAATACCTGATTTTCAGGTGGCAGACTTTGGTCAAGTCCAGGCGAGGAGCAGTATTTCTCCTCAGTTGAAATGCCAGCACTTTCTGTATTTTCACAGCTAAGTTCACAAAAGGCAACTAATCACTGGGAGCACATGCCAGCAAGGAATCAAAAGCAGCTCAAATTCACCTGCAAGGTTGATAGCAAAAAGCATTTTCTGTGTGAATTTGTGGCTATTAATTTCCCTGGTTGCTCCTGCAAGAGCCAGTGACCCCAAGGAACATACACAGGTGCCAGCTGGGACACCTGCTCTTGCAGTTCACAGGCCAGCTTTACGTTAGCGGATAGCAAAATGCAGAATGATGAAATTAAAAGAAAGGAGATTTAGTCTATACAGATATGAAGGTATTTGCCTCTTTTTCTTTAACCTAACGTGTTCCAAGATAACAGTACGGACCATCCCGCTGTATGTACCTGCGGTAGTTGGGTATAAGTCAAATGCAGAGTAACACAGATGCTGCTTTAAGTAAGAGATGGGTCCTGCTGTTTAACCCCACTACAGCATCTGTGTCATGTCCTCACCTGTTTCAAAGTTAACAGATAACTGGACTTCCCATCCAGACCCCTCTGAAGTCTGAGCTGCAGCTAAGAGAGGCTCTATTATAAGCAACACACCTAGCCCGCTACTTGTAAAATGCTGGATATTCTATTTTAACCCAGTACCGATGCTTCTTTGCTGAAGTTTTCCTTTATCATTCCCAGGAAATACTGAAAAAATCTGTCATCTTTTAGTAAGCTTTAGTTTTAAACCTTTAAGGAACAAAACTGAAAATTAATGGTGTTAACGTATAAGCACAATGAAAATAGCAGCTGATAAATATCTGTGTAAAAATTAAATACAGCTTATTCTTCTTGCAACTTTACATGCAGCTTGCATTTCTTCCTAAACCTTCAGAAAAGGCCAGGAGACAGACTGTTTATCAGAAAACCATCAAGCTAGAATTTCAAGTCAGGCTGAAAATACCCCAGTTGAGCTGCTCACTTATAAATAAAAGAACTCACAAACTATGGTACGGAGCTTGATTTCCTTAGCTTTGAACCCCAAACCAGAATGGTCAAACCAAAAAACTCTACCCACAGTTTAATCACGTTATTTTTAAAGTTCTGCTGCAGCATCAATCACCTTTGGATTTGCTATCAGGCCTTCCTTGTACATCACATTATAAAATACGCCCATGGCCCTGCTTCAGCTGTCAGCTCATTAAAGTGAGCACATTCAAAGCTACAGCACTATGGAGACATCCATGAAACTATACTTTTTGCATAGGCTTCTATAGAGGAGGCAGACAAGCAAGAGTTTGGGGCCAACTACGCACACCAGGTCCCATGGTAATGGAATTAAGTGCTTAAATAAAAGCACTGGAAATTTAACAAGATGTAATGTTAATCCCATGTTATGTGCATGGGATTCCTTAAAAAATGTTCAGCACTGGTCTGCTTTCAGACAGAGGTTAAGCAGTTACGTTTTTGACAACAGTGACAGAAGAGTTATGGATACATAATACCACACCCTTGCAATCAGGTCTACTGTGTACAACACAGCTTCAGTGAATTCTGTATCATGAATTACATAAAATACACTGGTTGAGCTTACCAGTTAAAATTGACTTTTTTATTTTATTAAGCGGTAAGTCAGGGTTTGGAAGAAAGATGTAAAAGAAAATCTTATGCATCACTGGGATGGCCACTATCCAAATCTATGCAGCTTTCATAAGAGCTGTCATTATTTGATGTAATGTATGAAATAGCTTGAAGATCTGAAAATCTAAGCCAAATTCTTAATCCGTCAGAAGGCTGTTGCGCTACGCCACCTTACATTAGCTAACAATTTGGCATCTCATCCCTTAAAATTTTAAACTTTTATTTGGTGATTTGGATCACCGACACAAACTGCTACCTGTTCCCTATGGCTGCAGGGGGCCGGTTGGATGGAGTCACATTCACGAGGTCCTTCTCTTATCACTGCTAAAGGGAAGGAGAGATTTAATTTTCACAGCCCAGTAGTCAGGAATCATTTTCTTCCCTCCTCACTGCAGTTTCTTTGCATTTCTTAAAACTCTTTTGGGAAGAACCAGGTCTAGTGCGAGGTGTCCTTGCCCACGGCAGGGGGGTTAGAACTAGATGATCTTTAAGGTCCCGTTCAACCTAAACCATTCTATGATTCTAAGAAAAGAAAAAGAAAGTGAAAGCAGCAACATGTATTAAAATGTATAAATAAGTAAACAAGAAAAATCTCTCTTTTCCAGCTATTACTAAATTAGATTAAATTAGCTCCTGTAATTAGACCCACCTCTTATTGGAGAAAGGAGAAGTGAAGAAATGGCTGTGAGACACAAACTAGCCTCAAGAAAAACGTCATCATTATTCCCTTTCCACTCCAAAACCTTAAACATATTCAGTCTTACTTGATTTCATCAACATAGTGCCTCTGCAAGTGAAAAGATTCCAAAAATAGTGTCAGCACCAAGACTACCTGCACTGCAACATATTCCCGGACACTTTCGTCCTGATCTATCCCTTCTGACATGACATCCAGAACATCACTAAAGCTTAGTATCAGACTGTGGCATTCAGCATCTGACATTGCAGCGATTACCGTGTTACTGTGATTGAATGTCTCTCCCTGAGTAATCCCCACAGACCAGTACTCCACATGAGAATTTGACTTTTGAAGAGAACATTGATCTTCTACACTCTGACACAGGACGTGTTTCCAGGTCCTGCAGATTCAGCATAACTCAAAGCAGCCCTGATATGAATTTCAACCAGCAGATTAAAGTTCTGGTGTTCTGCAATCTCTACTTAACTTCGAAACAGCTATCATTTATGTCTTCTATCTAGACAAAAATCATCCTTAGCACATCCCATTGCTTCCTAGCTTTCTCCCCTTTTCTTGGCTCTAGTACAGTACCTTCAAAACTTGACACCAAATCTGCTCATTGTTTTAACGACTCATTGCATTATGTGTAAGGAATACTGCCTATAAACTCTATCTTGCATTTCTTCACTATCCTTCAGCCCTTCAGAAGCTTTTATTATTCCTGCTGACACTGCCTCGCTGGCAAACCTCAGCTCTGGGAAAGGATTTCATTTTGGTTTCTCTAAGGGAAAGAATATGCAAGAAAAAAAAAAAAAAAAAACAGAACTCGATCAAATCAATTGCCCTACTCACTAATCAGGCAAACCTTTTGGGCTGCTTCATGTACAAGAGCTCTATTTCTGTTCCATCCAGATTAAGAATCAAAACTTCCACTACAGCGTGTGTCAGCCTCAGCGGGTGCAGAGGTAATGTAACTTCATGCACACTAACGGAGTTGTTTCAAATTTGTTTTTGATTTCCAGAACAAGACAGACATTCATTCCTTCTTTACTACATTTTTGCTATTCCTTTGTCATTCAACTGGGAAAAACTAAAGCGAAGCATATAGTGCAAAGTGGACACATGATACAAAGAACAATATATCCTCAGGTAGGCAACAAATCCAAATTCTGCCTTGGGATGCAAGCATAAAGCTTCTGCAAGTATCTAAAAGAGAGAGAACTTTGTCAAGATTTAAACAAGAGCACGAAGTAGACGCGTAATGTTCAAGTTGTCTGAATTGCCAGAATCAGGAGCTGAAATGATGCCTGTGCTTCTTGGAAATACAACACTTCAATATGATCCAATGCATGGCTCCAGTCACGGAATCATGGAATTTTCAGAGTTGGAAGGGACCTCTAGAGATCATCTAGTCCAACTCCTTTGCTGACACAGGAATGCCTAGAGCACATTACTCAGGACTGCAGCCAGGCCGGTCTTGAAAATCTCCAGAGAAGGGGACTCCACAGCCACCCTGGGCAGCCTGTTCCAGTGCTCTGTCACCCTCATCGTAAAGAAGTTTTTTCTTACGTTTGAATAGAACTTCCTATGTTCCAACTTGTGCCCCTCGTTCCGTCACTGGGAACCACTGAAAAGAGTCTGGCTCCATCCTCCTTCAACCCACCCTTTAGATACTTCTAAGCAAGAATAAGGTCTCCCCTCAGCCTTCTCTTCTCCAGGCTAAAGAGCTCCAGCTCTCTCAGCCTTTCCTCATAAGGGAGATGCTCCAATCCCCCAGTCATCTTTGTTGCCCCACGCTGGACTCTCTCCAGCAGTTCCCTGTCCCACTTGAGCTGGGGAGCCCAGAACTGGACACAGTATTCCAGTTGTGGCCTCACCAGTGCCGAGTAGAGGGGGAGAATGACCTCCCTCAACCTACTGGCCACACTCTTCCCTATGCAACCCAGGATTCCATTGGCCTTCCTGGTGACAAGGGCACATTGCTGGCTCATGGATAATTTCCTATCTACCAGGACCCCCAGATCCTTCTCCTCAGAACTGCCTTCCAGCAGGTCCACCCCTAACTTATATTGGTGCCTTGCAGTCAACCTCCTTTCCCTGCACTCATGGGAATCTAAAGACCAGGCTATTAGTCCCTCATTGTTTTCTATTCCAAAGTTCTATCCTTTTTCAAGATCGTCTCTCATATCTTGCTGTCTGACAATACTTTTAGCTTTTTTGAAGTTCTAATTCTACTAATTATTTATATTCCAAAAAGTAACATTTTTGATTCATATGCTGTTCTTGGCCAAAGGCTTTTGTACCCCTTTTTCCACCCACGTGGCCTGTGGAACCATTTTCATTTTGCTAAAATGTCCAAAGAAGGGACACTTTCACCAGCATTGAAATACACAGCATCTTTCTTGTCTTACATAAAAATTAAGCCCAACCTGCCATCTGTTCAATCTGTCACATCTAACGCTTACTGCAGAAGAGAGCTAGTTTGATCATCACCCATCTAGACTTCGATAGAGTGATCATAGGATCCTCTCTAAAGGATAGTAACAAATTTTAGTGTCTCTTCTGTTGGCAACCATATGGTATTTTAAAACTATGATGAGATTCAGAATTATGCAAAATTTCCCCCCATTATTCATAATAAAAAATAATAAAACCTTTTATTATTATTATTATTACTTATGTTGTAAAGAAAGTGAGGAGTACACCATGGAGACAGGAGGGAAACTGAAGTCGTATTTGCAAAAGAAAACAGTAAAACATATTCTACCATTGAGAGCAAAGCCATGGATGAGTGGTTCTGGAAGAGTTCATGCCCTGAGCATCCTGAATGATAAGGCAGAACATCCATAGTAAATGTGAGAAGTTTGTACCAGGGGGAACAGCAAACAGATCTTAAGATTTAGCCAGGTTTGTTCTGTTATGTCCAGACAGTAGCATACAGTACCAGTACAGCCAAGTTAGGATCATTTCTGAGAGCTAGTAAAGAGCCCACAGAGGTTTGGCTACTGAGGAAGACAAAACTATTTTTAACCTAAGATGCATTTCTCCAATATAAAAAGATTTTTCCATAACTTCACATTCCAGAAGTCAATAATTTGAAATCATTGTTTTATGACTACACTGAGCGTAAAGTTTAGTCCTTGAAAACAAACCCATGTCTACTGCAATATCAACATTCATTCACTTTTTACAATTTTTCCAAGGGTGAAGACTGAGATGCCAACAGCCCTTTAAGGAAACTGTCTCTTTCATATCTACAGTTGCTCATCAGATAGTCAAGCCAGATGTAAGTATGAAAGTCCAAACACTGATCATTCTGATAAATCCAAGATGACAGATAACAAAACAGGGAGATGCAGAAAGAATAACCATGATTGATTTTTACCAAACTCTACATTCACTGGCTTGTTGCACTGCAGGGCTCGGTATCTGTAATGTATAGCAATCAGTTGTGAGCAGCTCAGAGTTAGAGGGCACTCACGTAATCACGGTATGGGGGATTGGAGAGTAACCTGACAGTTATTTACTTTACCAGCCATGAAAGGCAGAAATCTGGATTATATATTTTAAATTTCTTCAGGAATGAATTTTCTGAAGATGTGTAGGGAAACAGCATTTCCAAGAGAGAAAACTGGTCAGAGAAGCAAGTTTCTCCCCACAATGTGAATGATCTCTTCTTGACATGGTCCTGGACAAATTCCATCCTCAGCAGGCATTTTTGCTTATCATTAAATTTATTTTATCTTCTAAAAATATAACATTGAAGAGTGGCAGGGACAAGGGGCAAAGAGATGATTAAGACAAAACATGGTTGTGATAAAAAGAATAAATAGGTGCTGTGGTGAGAGAAAAGAAAGTGAACCTGCTTCAGGACTTGAAGATGATGGGCATAAAGGGCTGTGTTTGCTTAGAAGCACATCGCAGCATCGTATAGAAGTTTCTGACAAGAAGTGAATGGTAATATGTTCCACCACCAATGTTTGCAGGGAGCCTTGGAAAAACTTTAAAGCTCTTGGTCTTTGGGACTTCAAATAACAAGTAGAAAGAATCTCAGCTTAATATTTCAACCTTTACCCTCACAGTATTTATTACTGACTCAAAAGATAATGGTTTTTCATCACGAGCACAGGTGTGTTCTTTCCAGAAGTTAAAAATCCAGGTAACGACCCAGACTGACCCTGTTCAGCTAACAAATGCTGAGAAGAGCCTTGCTTGCAAAAGTACAGCTACTTTTCTTTTAAATAAATAAAGAATTAAATAAAACAGAGTCTTTGCTTTTGTTAGCTAAGACACCGCTGAGCTCCTCTGTCACCCTGGAACTGCACAAGAGCCTATGTATAAAAGAGGATTATGAAACAAACTCTGAACAAAGAAGAGTCGTTAGCTCACCTGGAATCTGTAGGGCAAGGACCAAAACCACTAAACACCTGAAAAATTCCACTTAAGTCCAACATTTAGGTGTTGCTGAGACTGTCAGAGCATATATTCTATGTTGCCCAACTCCACGGATTTATGAAGTGCAGTTGACACCGATGCTTCCACCAGTAGACATGTACAACCCTGAAGCCTGATGCTGTCGAGCTGTTCAGTAGCTGAGCTGCTCTTTACTCCAGCAGGACTCTCAAATATGCACTGCTTACCTACAGGATACAATGCACATCACCAGCTCATGTTATATATTCAGGATTACCAAAATTAGACTTCCAGTACAGGCTAGCTGTAGATCTTACTGCATTTGTAGATCTCAGTTTCAGGAACCCACTTAGGAAGCAGCATGGGTATTTTCAAACCCTCACAGTGCAAGAGTCAAATGCAAGACTTGTTTGCGCCAGGAGAAACCTCAAAACTCTGCCATTGGGTGCTTGCCCTCCAGAGTTAAAACCATTCCACAGTTGATAACTTTCTTTGAGAGAGGCTGCCTCTAACACACCTCTCCCCTCTCCATCTTCTGCTGGATGGATTCTTCTCTTAGTTTTCCAGTTTTAGCTAATCCTGTGCCTGGGGTTTCAAACTGAGGCCTGTCAGCTGAGATCAGCCCAGAAGCTGCCATGGGTAACAAAGGACCATGCAGAGAGGGATGATCTGTACACTTCAGCTTAAGTCAGTCCCCCAAGAGCTTTAAAGAATAAGACCAGTAATTTGATAAGGAACCAGAATAAAGTAAGCTATAAACATCTTTTGCAGCACAAACTGCTGCTAGATTAGGTTTGGAAAACATCTCATGGGGAAAAGATGGGGTATTGTTGTGAAAAACACAAATTCAAAATTTAAAATTAAAAAAATATATATTTGAGTTTGCTTTTTTAAAATTATGTTTATCAATCACCTAAGATGCCATGGGATACAAGCAAGTGATAACACGAATAATCCACTGAAAATTAATTCTGCATATTGGTTCTACAGTTTAAAGGTAATAAATCATCAGTCACCAGCACAGGACCACAGCATCTATTTCATGCATGAAGCAGCACTTTTATCATGGTAAATTTAGTGGTGTCTTATTCAGCTGACTGCAGTCTCTGGCCAGCTAGTAGAACCTGAATAGCTTTTCACATTATATTCCTCAGAGCTCAAAATAAATCAAAAAGTCTCAGCTTCATGTATCTTTGTGATTTTTAGAAAATGACTTAACCATTTCAACTACTCGGCAAGCTCAAGCAAGTTCAGTAGTCTGAGGACTAAGAGTTCAAGGAAAATCACTCCTCAGCCCCCATGGCTCTGGCATAACAATCATATTAAAGATTAAAAAGTTAATTTAGTCTCCATGCAGTCAAGTAGATTTGTTTATTCATTTTTTGGTTTGGGTTGAGGTATTTTCTGAGTGTCAGTGAATATATAGCAATAGAAAAGCAAAGAAACGCAGGCAAACAATGGGGCTATATCCTGTTCCTCTAGAAATCAATGACAGTATTTCTACAAGAGGATCAAACCATGTATGGTCAATTTCTCATTCAAATTCTTTTCTTCCTCCCACCAAAATGAAATTAAAGCAATTTAAGCATTTTCCAAACCCCTCTGTCCCTTCTCCCCATGGCTTACTGGCCATTCTTTTCTGGAGGAAATGAAATTTTCTCCTCTGTTTATGTGTGGCCAACTGTGCCAAGGTTTTATTCCAGCCTCACCTGTTTCCTTCACTACATACATGTGGATCTTTCATACTTTAACTACTGTGGGAAGCAAAGATTTAGGGAAAGAGTTGACTATCAAATATGAAACGTATGTTCCTGTGAAAATAAAATCAAAAGAGAATTCTTGTGCAACCAGTTCTTTGCAGCAAGATAAATTTCCTCTCTCCTTCTGACATTCCAGTTTTCTTAAATATCAAAATGGGACTGAACAGGCTGGAAACAGTACTTTGGAACTACCCATGTCATCTGCTAACCTACAGCACCCCAAGTGTTGCGAGGTGAATTGCTGCTCCTGGCAATTGTAATTCTTATTCCTGTTTCAAAGGCTCCGCTGTTTGGCAAGAAAACAAGCCCAACAATCCTAGGTCAGTATTTTCTTGATCCTACTTTGAATCTCTCTCCTGCATGTGTATAAGAAATAACACAGGATACACTTGTATATAGATTGCTTTTCTTTTTCACATCTTTAGAAGGAGGTGACTGAAAAAGCTTATTATGCTCTTTTCATTCAAGATACCTAAGGACCAGAACATCTAACGTTAAGATAAATTCAACAAATTCACAGAGTTCTGCTGATTTACCCTCAAGATTCTGGGCTTATCATTTCAACATGTCTGTTACTGTGACGAACACAGGGTCACAGCACTGGGCTACGAAATGCTCATCACACTGACAGTCAGAAGCTACCAAAGCATATCCAAGGCAATTCTCTTGGCTTTTTTAAATCTGAGATATTAAAAGCCTAAAGTTTTCAAAAGAAAAGTGCCTGACAAATTTAGAAACACCTTTTTCGTGTATATGGAGTTACAAAGCTTTGCACCTACCACAAATTTCTGTTCACCTGTCTTTTTACTCTTCACTGCTAGGTAAGTCCTGCTCATATGGCTTTCTTCATATGCCTGTTCACAGGCCAACTGTTCACAAACAGGAATCAACGCAAGTATTTCCACTGACTTTAACCTCACCTAAAGTGATGACAGGAATAACTGCAGCACAGAACATCATCTAAAGGCTGCACAATCCTGTACTTCTCTCCACAGCTTGAATAGCAACCATCACCATCACATTGCCCCATCTAGTTCTATTTTTCTGAAAAGCAGTGAAACACTTCATGCAATTCCTTGACTTAAGAGGAAAAAGCTCTAAACCACACAGCCAAAAATCACATTTACAGTAATTGTGACTTTTAATGTATCAGAGACCAAAATCTGCATTTCCTCAAGGAGAACAGTCATTTTATCAGTCTACCATTATCTATTTAGCAAGCAAACACTGCTGGCCCTTAGCTGTCGCCAAAGAAAAGTCAAAAGGAAACAGGCAAAAAATTATTCCAATCTCCAGAAATGTAATAACAGTTCATGACATAACAGCTCGAGTTCTACTCACATACATTTCTTCTCTTGAAGTCTGGTACACAGCAAGGATGTTTCATAGACTTCCATAATATTAACTTATCGGAGAGAGCAAGTCTAATTTCCTGCCCTCAGTACAATAATAGACTGGCAACACTCTTGTATTAATTCTACTTTCACCCTTATTGCTGAATCTCAGACAACCTGTATATTTGAATATTGAGCTTATTTGTATAGCTACAATATAAGATATACGTTACCACACTCTGTACCATCTTGCATTTGACCTATCCTTTTGAAACAGATTTAGAATTTCCCATGAATAGGTTCAGGCCCTACCTGGAGTTTTGTACAAAAGCATCTATACTACATGGAAGGAAGGTAGGGTGTGGTGTGTGTGAATGTAGCCCATGTCTATATTTTCCTGAGAAGCACATATTACCTTACAATGGAATTGGAAATATAAAAATCCTCTCTGATAAACATTTCACCAAATACCCTGATAATACCCTGGCAGTGGGGTGGCAGTCTCCAGGCACCTGCATTGGAATTCTCTCTGCCTCAGAGAGATGTTATACTTTTTTGAAACAGAAAGGCAAGTTTATGTTAGCTCTATGCAATTTAAAAAAATAATAATAATAATAAAAAATCTATTTCTCTTCTCAGTGACCTTCCAGGAAAGTTTTCAATCCCACAGTACCTTTGGTTCATGTTAAATGTATCAGAATTACCATTTAGACAAACTGAGAGATTAAAGGTACTTAAGGCTATAGTTAGAAATAGTCATAAAGCTAAAACTAAGCATTACAAATTATTCAAGAAAACTTTCAAACCTACTACCTTTTTAAGACTATTTAGCTAAGTTTCTTGATAATCATGAAAACAAAATAAAAAAACCCCTCATAATGATTGATCAAAAATTTGTATTTTAAAGTGTTAGTTATATGGTGCCTTATATCTATGTAACATATAATTAAATAATTATCAAGCAATGCATGGCAGCCTTTGTAACTGAAGTTAATTCACTGCTTTTACTTTAATTAATCTGCTAGGATAATAGGTATACAGATGGATAGTCCTATTTCTGCAGTTGAGTGAAAATTTTCTATTTGGTTTAAAATGAGACAAGTGGCCCCCTAAATTAATAAATGCTACCATCTATGGAAACATAAAATGAATCATCATATTCTTCCCCCATTCAGTTAATCTGAGATTTTTTTTTTTTGAATTGCTAAAGTACAGGCACCTATCGGAACTTCATGCTACCATAAACTTCATGCTGCTGTATTAATCAGATAGCACTCCGTCAATTAAACAGCTGCTAGACATGGACTAACAAGAGGAACCAGGAGGAATTCCTACATCGCTGTCTCACTCTGACTAATACATCACCCACTATCAAAAATAAATCAAGGAAAAACAAACATTTTAGAAGTGTCTCATCTTTGTAGTCACTGGCAGATTTGCAGTGATACATCTCGGTGTTGGTATGGGTGAAAGTCAGCCTTCAAGGGAACAGGCACAGTGCTGTTGAAACTACAGAAGTCATGTCAGGTCTGGATATGATCCCAAGTTTATCTGGCAAGCTGTATTATACAGAGGTAGAAAACACATGCACTAATCTTTTACCAATATGCAAAAGAAATTAAGCCTGTTTTTTTCTATACTGCACCCACTGTATCAAAGGCAACAAAATATAACCCAAATAGAATAAATTAAGTGCTGCATTAAAGCAGCACTCGGAGGACAACACTGTTTTACAAGGACAGATAGTACTCTCATGTGCAACTCTCAGCTGGGTTGGTGTTGTGTAAGAAAACAAGGGCAGACCATTCTTCTTTTTGAGGATGCTAGTCAACAATGTCTATGACTTTGATCTATACAATGCTTCCTTTGCAATGCCCAAAGCATAGTTTCCAAACCCAGATTTAATTAAAGTTTACTTATCAACATGGTCTGAACTTTAAGACTCCCTGAACCACATGATCTCTTGTATTGCCAAGTTTAATGAAGAGTACTTTGCCCTTTTAAAGACCTTAAATCAGCAAATGCTGCTTTTGTACTTAAAATGAGGAACACACAGAAAAGCTTACAGAAGACAATAGCATCACTTTAGCACATTAGGTTAGAGCTGTTTGTAAATGACCACAATTCAGATACAAGGCTATACATGTTGAATCTGCAACTTCAATGCATTAAGACGACTGCAATCAAACCTATCTACTGAGCTATTTTTTTCATTTCAGAGTAACGTGCATCGTCCCTGGCCTGATGGATCAATCTCATTATGCTTACATGCACAACACTACACTTTTAAGCAGCTCTACAATGCTGAAGAAGCAACATAGTGAAAGTCATCTGGATCTTCCATTGAAAATCTTTGTAAGATCCTCCTGTACGGCTGGACTCAAGCTCTTTTGCCACTTGTGCCACACTGCTGAATCTGTCCAATTTTCCCACTGAATCTTCAGTCAAAACCCAGCAGATTAAAGCAGGTGCAATGGATTTTGCACTTTGAAGAAAGATGGCTAACAAATTAATTTTCAAGAATATATATTGTTGCAGTAACAAATTACAAAAAGAGAACTTGGCTATTTAATAGCAAAACTGAGAATCCAAATAATTGGATTGCCTCCGTTCCTGCCTGCAAATAGTCTAAACTGTGGTTATAAAAAGCAGCAAGAGACTATCTCTGCCCCATATAACTGATAGAGAAACTAGCACTGTAAAGTTTTTAATCTCATGTTAGACTTTTAGTTGGTCTTCCAATGTAATTGCTTTTTCAACAGCAATAATCAAAGCACTCACAGGAATGACTTTCACAAATCATTAAGATTAATTTAGCAAAAAGTGGACAGAAAACATAGTTTGCTTTCTCCTTTTTAAATAGAAAAGCTCAGATTTAATAGCAGAGTTCATCAACTAACACAGACTTTTCACCGATGTTGTGGCAGCAATTGTTTGAAAGATTAAATATTTAATAATGAAAGAATTCTGCCTTCCGATACGCAGGGGAAGAGTCCAGCTTTACAGAAAGCTCTAGTAGAAAAGTAGAGTGTATTTAAAAAGAAATTTACATTTCCATACTATTAACTGGTAGGATTGCTACAGTAGCTGCAGTCATACTTCTCCACTCTCAATCACAAGACTTGCAGTAGGCACCTCCAAGTGCTCAAGACACCAAAAGCCACGGGGAGCTCAGAGATGCTACAGAAGTAAAAATCCTGAGGGCCCATTGTGAGTCAGTCAGGATCAGCACCATCACAATGGCAGCTACACTGTCTCTGGCAGACACTGTAATAAATGTCCTGTTTTTCATCTGATAGCAGAACGAGGGGGACAGGATATCAAACTGGTATCTGCGATTGACTAAAAAACTGCATAGCCATTAACAAAACCCTTCAATTATTATTTTTATCACCCACAAAAAAAATGATATATAAGTGGTCATTACCTACATCATTTCCTACCATTTCAAGTTCAGAAATGCTGGAGCACTGGTTGCCCCTATAATCTAGTTCTGCTGTCCTGCATCTCTGTTTTCTGGAAGCATGGATGCTGTTAAAAAACAGCGCAAATTCACCATAATCCAACTTTGGGTAACTGGATTATGACATTTTCCCTTCTTCAGAGTCCTTTACTTTGACATTTTCCTTTCTTTAGAGTCCTTCACTTTACAACCTATGCACTCTTTAATATAACTCTGAATCTGTCAAACCTCATCTAGTTTCTTTTTCTCAAAAAAAACCCTCAGAAACTACAAATTCCCTTCTGAGCAACTTTATCAGCTGTGCTCTCTTGGGTGCAACTCAAACCTTCAGCATCAAACACAGCCTGCTCCCATTACAGCTATAACACTACCTTCACATCTGAGTGACATTTCCTTAGAGATGGCAATCAGCTTCTGAACTGTTTCAGGAGTGAGGAGAAAGGGGATCCTGTTCAGTTTGTCCTTCTCTTTCCTTTCCGCTTCCAGCAATTGTGCACTTGCTACTCCATCTGTAACCCCTCTGGGGAAGAGAGCTCTCTGCCTCCGTGCGCCAGCCCCCCAGGCATGACTGGTGGAGCTGCTTTCTCTCCCTCCTTTCCTGGACACTGAAGATGCTTCATCCCTTGTAGTGTTTTACAAGGTATATATGGGTTGTCAAGAGCTCTGTACTTGGTTCAGTGTTTCCAGTGCAGCAGAGAGGGAGCCTAACATGCTTCCCCTGCTACTAAAAGCTGCAGAGGCAGCTCCTACTCTGTCTTCAGTGAGGGCAGGAGCCTAGCCCTGGGGTGACCAATGAAGGCAGTGCCCCAGAGAGACAAAGGCCATAGTGATTTTTTGACTGTCCTTAAACCTGGACTGCGAGTCTCCATGTCAAATATCGATCTTACTGAAAGCAGACAGTGGAAGAATAGAACTTCTGAAGGAAAACTTGCAACTTTTCTTTCAAGATCCGAACATTATGGGCAAAAAGGGATTGCTGCCTGCTTCCCCTGGAATAAAATTTTAAGTCCCAGCTCATATTTTCATGACACCACTTAAAAAAAAACAAACCAACAACCCACCTGCTGCTGAAAGCCTGCAAACTTGGTGGGAACATGCAAGTGTATAAAGTCAGCCACTTGCATAAACAAAAGCACTATCAAACCCTAAATTATTTCATTAGCTAGATCAGTATCTCCAACATGACAACACGGCGAGTCATTTTGTTTTCAGAAGAAGCAAGATTACAGCACACCTATCTGCACACGTGCATTTCTACAGCACAGTACACAAGTCTAAAACAGGCAAGCGGTCACTTATTCTAAGTAGCAAGAGGTGCTTCAGGTGTTGGTTTAATACAACCTAGCCATATTCCTAGAAGGCATGCTAGGATATTTTCTGGCAGCTCGTCTTTCAAAGTCTGCCCAATTCCATCCTTACGTGCCCTCAAGCTGCTGGCTCCTGGATAACATAGCTGCTGGGAAGCAACAGGGCAGCACAAGACCCCGCCAATCAGTCTGGCACCAGTCCTACACCTTAGAGCATTTCCTAGAGTGGCAGGTAATAAGGGTGATGGTCATTGCATACCCATATCTCAGCAACTTTACTTCAGGAGGACGACATTAATCAGAATCCTTGCTTTCCCACCGCTATGTCAGAAGAGTAGTTTTAGATCTGCATCATTCCCTCAGAGAAATATTTTTGCTCATTTCTAAAGAAGTTTATTTAACAGGCCAATTAGCCTCCTGCTAATCACCTCTCACACTGGATAACCATCTAGCTATGCAGACAAAAGTATACAAAAGTATTCTGGTTATTCTACTCCTCCAACTTTTCCAGCTATGTCAAATTCTTCAGTCGCAGAAACATTTTCCGTTTCCCTTCATTGTACATAGATGAATGTGTTGCTATTTTACATTTTTTAATGCATGTTCATGACTCAAGCTTCACATGGCTCAGGCAGAAGAAACACTCTCACTTGGAAAGTGTGTTCACTAGACTGAACACAAAACATGAGACGTAACCAGTTACAATGTCAGTATTCTGGACACTGTATTAGAGGATTCTGTGTCTACTGTCAGTGATACCCCAAGAGTTCAGCTTAAAAATAAAATTAATATTTTGACCCTTTCAAAACATCTGGGAAGTATTTTGATAAACTATTTTATTTTTTATGCAATTATCACTATTGTATTTCTTACTAGTCTCTGAATTTCTAACGACTTGCTGTTCATTTTCCTTATCTGGGGTTCACAGTTTAGTTTCTTGACTTACATCCAGTAAAAGTTTACTATGACAAAAATATGACAATCCTGTGCTGTAGTTTTAAAAATGGTTAAATATATTAGGAATGTTTTTACAGGAGAAAATTACATGGCTCTGCAGAAAATTTTACAAGGAAAGACATTTAGACAAGTGCTACATCAGAAGTAGCACCATATGTTCCCATACTCCAGCATGAAAGACAAAATGCCTGTAAAATGAAAAGCAATGAATTTTTTCCAAAAGCTACTACCCTGAGAACTTAAAAATATGCACTTATTTCAAGTACAAAATAATCAGACCAATCTAATTAGGAAGGAGATAATTAAAAGACTAACAGGTTGCTAAATCATGCTTAGGACACACAACCTGGTGTTTGCTCTAGTTCATAAGTAAGATTAAAATAGTAACAGTACCAATGTCTCTTTAATCTCTGCACAGGCTTGAAACACTAAATTGCACTCAGACCACATTTCATCATAAGAAGTGCCATTGAAAACTCACTACTTAGCATGGCAGGAAGCTGCTGTAATTGCAGTAACTTTCTGCTCGTAACAAGAATTGTTACTGTAGTCCTGTCATCACATATCACTGACTGGAAATGTTTAGGCTGTCATTTTTGAATGTCAAAGCCTGATTCCCCACTGAGTGTACGTTACTATGGAGCTTTAAAATCCTGGACTGAATTCTGATCAGTGCCATTCATAAACATTTTTAGAAATGACTGCTTCAGTTACTTTGTACAGGAAACCTCCATCTTTTGGCAGACAGTGAGAGCCCTTACCCAGTCTTCCCTCAAACACAGCCACTGCTTCACATGACTTTAAGCAAACATTTCAGACTGCAGTATTTGATAGATAGCAGCAGCAGCCACCTACCTGCTAGAAATGAGTCTACCAGCATTCAGCCAAAAAACCTCAAAATCCACTCGTTCATCAAGTTCCTATCTTCCACATCTGCCAAGTCACACAGATGTTCAGACAGACTCGTAATGGAGATTTATATCTGCTAAGTACCACTTCCTCTCTTCCCTGGCATATTCGCAAGATGCCACACTATTGACTGATACTAAGGGCCAAATAACCATCTTGCCAAAAATATTGTGTTCTCATTTTTTTTTAGTGTGTAAGGGCTTTCATTTTCGAACTTTTTTCTCGTGAAAGATGAATACTCCTTTAGATTGTACCAGTCAGCAACCTGAAATCCTCAGCTGACAGGACCATGCCTCCAATTCATATCAGCATCTTGATTTTCCAAATGAAGGCAACTACAGCTACGCAACTATTCTGCAACACTAAAAATGGGCCACAAGAAACATGACAGAAAAATATAGCTTCCTTTAGTAAAGCTGTCACAGCACTTCAAGTCTGGATTCATTGTAAATCACTTTCACTATGTGCAAGGTCACTTTTAAGCACTCCTGTGAATGCAAAAGGTACACTATAACGTCTTCTAATATGCCTGCTGCACACACATAAAAATTAATTAAAAATAGCTTTGTTCCCCACTGGTCAGGTTAGCATAATTCAGGAAGGAAGGAAACATTGCCTTAAAAGGTGATTTTGAAAGGAAACACATTGAAAATGTTTGTATCAAGCTAATTGTTCGTAAAGGTGTTTTCTAGGCATGTGAGCAACCTCAGCCCCAGTTTTTACACCACACTCGAAACAGGCTAGTCTAAGTAAAAAGCTGTTACAAAAGCGGTATGATGCAATGGAATAATCAGGAGTTAAAACTCAGGAAACCAGGATTTAAGGTTTAGTTGGTGGCTGATTAATCCTGTCTTGTTATTTGTTTAGTTCATGCTTCTTCATATACAAGATGACTAAAGTATTTGCTTCATTGGTAAATTGGTTTGAGAACTACTGATAAAAAGCTCTAAGTAATAACCAGGCACAAGTAAAAGGTGTAAGAGTTTACTCAGGTTAACAGTGCATCCATAGCTCTTTACACACATCAAAGTCTCAACTTCACAAAGCCATTTTTTCTGACTTTGTGCAACCAATATCTTGGCTGCATTCACACGTGTAAATCAATGCATGTTCCACACATTGATGCTATCCTGGTCAACAAAGGAGAGATCTCCAGGGCTAGAACTACCATGAGCTAATCCATCTACAGCTGAAAAGCCAAGGCTTTCTAGTCAGAGCCGCTTCATCTCCTAACAGTCACACAAGACTGGTCCACAAGCCTCTGCAGGCTCAAACTCCACAGTCAGAAGCTGGAGCAAGAAGACAACTTTCTGATGACTTTCCACAGCAACCAGTGAGCAAAGAAAAACAGCAATGTCCTCCTCTCCTCTAGCTCCCCTGGCTGGTACCACAGTCCCCACCTCTGAGATCACAGACTTGCTCTGGACCTTTCAGTAGCTCATAGGACTCACTGAAACATAGAGGCAAACTTATAGAGCATGAACCAGAGCAAAAGTTTTTGGCCTAACAGATTTGGCCTAAAAAGAATGGACATACTGCAATGGCAATTTCCAGAAGATGCATAAATGTCATTAGTCTGATGACCAACACGTTACAGATTTTCAGTCCTTCCCTCTGCCAGATGTTCATGAATTCAGCAAAATTTAAATATCCCAGACACACAAAATGGGTATCATTGAACATTTATTTTGGTGGCTTTCAGATCTGATACATACTTGGGTTTGAGTTTTTCAGAGTTTGACTTTGTGTTTTTTGAGGGTTAAGTTTTCTGCACAATACACAATTAAAAACACGTGTTCACAAAACCAGAGCAAGATAATAGGATACAAGATCTGATGACCCCACTGCAGTGATGCCATATCAGAAGGTGAAGGGAGCCACCTGAGCAGGGAAGAGCATACCTTGGCTTTGAGGAGGGCAGAGGATGCTCAGATCTCTCTGAGAATACTCCCCACCCTATGGGAACAGGCATTAGCAAACTTGCATGCAATGAAATTGATACCAAGCCTTATCTGACTAGCTATCACTAAAAATCTCACACCTCCACACAGTCGGTCTCTAGCCCAGCTGACTGGTTTGCAGCTACCAGGCCACATCTTGCATGGCGTGGAGGATAAACACCAATGGAGTTGAAAGCAGACAGGCCCACAGATGACAGCTTAGTCAGCATCATGCCAAGCCAAGATCTACAGTCTCATCCATCCCTGGACCTCCACAGATTTGCAGCTGGCTTTAGCCCTGAATTAGAAATGCATTTGGATTGCTAAAGGGATGGTGTTTACATGCCCATGCACTGGGCCTGAAATCCATAGGTCAAACAGCTTCTTCTGATTTACACCATTAAAACAGAGAAATCTATGTTTGTTGAGATATGTTTCTTTACATATACAACAAATGTCTCTGGATGTGGCTAAAATTGGGAGTGTTCTCAGCTTTATCCTCTCCAGATTCCTGATCAGGCTTCTGGAGCAGTGAAGAAACTGTCTCTGAAAAAAATCTTTCCCACTGTGTTTCACCAGATATAATGGGACACAAATTTAGTACGTAGTAAGCACCATATCAACAACCATACTAGCTAGATGAATAAACCAACTGGCTGGTTTATTCATCATCTAACTAGCACGACTGTTCACACTCCTGAGGCACCTGAATACTATGCTGATGGGTAAAAAAAACAAAAAAACAAAAAAACCAAAACAGCAGACACAGTGAGGCTCAGTGTTTAGAATTAAGATGCTCCTAGTTCCCTGGGAAACAGCATTTCCTTATAAACAGAATACAAACATTATCTGGATTTTTCTCACTCTGAGCAGTGAAAATCTACTAATCACTTTCATCTTCCATTACAGAAGCTTTCCCACAAGTTTCAAGAGCCTCTTGCTTCCTGTGCATCATGATGTATTTTCTGAGCAGCACTGCAATAACAAATCAATTAAAATCTAACAAAATTTGGGGGGGTACTAAAAGCACTTAATTAAAAATGTCAAATTTGAGAGCAAGTGTCACCTGACTGCATCTTTGCACTCAACATCCTGTTTCTCCTGTAACAAGCAGAACGAATATCCAAAAATCTCACATTAGGTTTAAGTGACATGTAGGATTGATATCTAACATCAATTAACTGAAAAATACATCTGCTAAGTTCACTTCTACCAAACACAAAGCAGACAGAGGTTTGCTACATTTGAAGTATGGATCTTTTCATATTGATAAATTCAACATATTTTGCTCTCAAAGCAAACAGAAATTATTTCTCATTCAAACATTCTTCACTAATCCTTCAAATATCCATTTTCCAAACTGATACCAGAATCAACTCTGTCGATTTTGTTAGTTAAAAAATAAATAAAAACACCATCAAGCAACAGAGGTGGAATAGAATGTGTTGCCCAGGAAACTGACTCTTAGCTTCAGGGCCTGAAGTACATATTTCCAGGTGGCAGTTGATAAGCATTGACTTGTCATTTAAGCACAATACACTTTGTTTAATTTGGATTGTTGTAGAGTTAGCATGAAACAGGGTCAAGCAAGTCCTTTTATGCTACATCTCTTTTTAGACTTCCCCAAGTATCTTTTCAGTATTCCACGGGTCTACAACTTGATGTAATTGCAGTAGTGTGATCAATACAAGGAGTAAGCACTATCCGACTCATTCTTGAGAAAACCAAGATGATAGAGTGACTTGAGAGGATAAAACTGAGATCCAGGCTTCCAAGATAGTCTGATCAGTCACTTCCATGCTGTCGGGCAATCCAGCAACTAGTTTTTATCAGCCTGCATACAACTTTTTAGTACACTCTAAAAAGTTAAGAAATCACAGAATCAGAGGGGTTGGAAGGGACCTCTAGAGATCATCTGGTCCAATCCCCCTGCTAGAGCAGGTTCACCTAGAGCAGGTTGCACAGGATGGCGTCGAGGCAGGTTTTGAATAAAAAAATCTTTCCATTTTATTACTTTTATAGAAAAGGTAAAATATGCAAATACCAATGCCCTAATGCTGAAAATGGGATTTCTTTTAATATGCTCAGGATGCTTTTTGTCCTCCTAGTTCTCCAAAATATTTTCACATGCTATGGTTGCAAGCAGTCAAAATGTAGCATTCAGCGGTATTGACTGGAGTGTAGATCAGATGTCAAGTTCCAACAACAAGGAATAAATCAAAAAGTTCTTAGCACCTGTACCTGGAGGAGACAGATTCTGGTATCTTCTGCTGTTTAGTTAAGACTGCAGAGCCTTTGGTCTTGGTGGCTGGAGAGCTGGTTAGGAAAAAAAACATTGTTGGAACGCTTTGCTTTCATGTTTTCTTTATGGACTTAATGATATTGCAAAAACCCAAAATTCAAAATCTAACTTCAGGTTACAAAAAATCCTAAAATGGGCAAAAGCAAGCAAGATGAATGACAATAACAGGCAAGTTACTTCATTCAGAACACTGCAAGAGCATGGATATTTAAGCATCTTCCTTCTGTCTGGGCATCCAATTTCAGTACAAGTCAGGTGCCCAACAAGGAGTGAAGCGCTCAAATACTGTGAAGGATCTAAGCCAATTTTTAGGTTCTACCTCATAGCATTCATATGCTTGTGCTTGATGTATTCAGCTGCCTTCAGTGAAACGTTCTTCTCTCTCATAATCAAGTAGTATTTTTAGAGACCCATCTTAATGTTATCAGTAATGTTTTTAGACCACAAAAATTGTAAGATGGATTTTTAACAGCATTAAACTGTAAAACAAAAACAGACTCAGAAACCAAGAGGGGATGTGGGTCACCTATCAATGCTTTTCTCCAGGCTTATCCGAACTTCACATAAATGTAAGCTACACCGTGATGAATCAGCCCTGTAACCTTTGTAAAAAGCATACATATTTTTTCTTTGAATCCAAGTTACAAGTACATACTCCAAAAGCCTACAGCAAGCATTGATCAAGGCAAATTCTCACAATTCACTGGAAGTTAAAGAGATGCAGTGAAAGAAATCCAGTGAGGTCTGAGGCCAAACATTTGAAGTAGGTATCTCACTACAGATGATATTAGAGAAGTTTGATACTACAGGCATAAAAGCTCTGGAATAATTTGGGTAACCTTGACGAAGTACCAAAATGGAGACCTTTAGAAGACATTCAGTATTATTGCTGACCACATGGCTCACTGTGCTCTTTCAGCTACAACATACCTCTTACTCTTGACAGTGCTTGAACACTACTGTGTTTGGTTAGTCTAAATAACCACTTAAATTATTATATGGACTTTTACAAATCAGTATTACAAACACCATTTTCCCCCCTGCTGTAATCTGACATAATATTTGTAATAATTCAGTGTAAAGTTCACACAAATCATGTAAATAAAAGATAAAGGGTTGAAGAAACATGTATTTGCTTAAGTATACAGGTGCAAACCTGCTGGTTTCTTCCTCTCCCCAAGAATGTACAGAAACAATGCAAATATGCCAGAAGTTTTATAGCAGAACTGACAAGTTGAACTAAGACTATTTGTTATTCACAGTCTTCACATAACTGTTCATCTTTTAAGACAGCCTAGCTCAAGATGGCAGCTTTCCCATTCACAATCAATAAATTTGCAAACATTTTCATGCTGTGTACCAAATGCTTACGGACAGATCTCAAATCACGATCCTGGCTCTTTTCTGTGTATCTTGCAGAATTAAAACCACTTAAAAAAATTTACAAAAAACACTAAATGTGCACAGACTAGAGTCATTAGTGTATTTATTTTTCTAAAGACAACTTTAGTACATATATGCTTCCCCCCATGTTATACTTGTACAATTAATTTCCTCTGAAACAAATTACTGTTATTACTAGTATATCTTGCTGTCTTTCAGTCCCACAGTCCAAGGCTTCTGCCAGACTAATCCTTCCATTTTCTCATTTTGTTTGGTATCTTTCTGTTATGATACTGTCTGAAAATCCCTTCACAAATGATCAGATTTCAAAAGAAGAAATAGCACAAAGAGGGGAAAAAGAGAAGGGTGGATTTTTCTCCTCGTTTACTTAAACATGCTTTTAGATTTCTTGATTGTGAATACCCCAAAGATTATAGAAGATTCCTCTATATAAAGGAACCAAAGAACATTACTAAAACCCTTCACAGTACTTCAAGTTTGCACTAACAGTGAAGACCATATTAAGTCCTTGAGGAATATTACAAGCAACAGCTGGAGAACGAGCGAATGCAAAAATTGTATCCACATACAAAGGAACAGTGACCGAAAGAACCACCTTACAGAAATTAGAAATTGCCACACTGGGTCTTCCTGCACCCCCCCAACAGGGACCAGGACCATCTGTTTTAGATAGAGGCAAACAGAAACTTCTGCCATTAACAGCAATGGAACAACACACCGGAGTGAAATTCACCCTCCGTTCCTATTACTTAGAAGCTGATGTTCGCCCTAGACCAAACAAACCCAATCTCTTCTTACAAACACCAAGGATTCCCATATTATCTTTCATTTTGTATTATCCAAAGGAACGTATGATACTTCTCAGGACTTTAACTGTTACTGGGCTCTGTGCCATTTCACAGCAATGAGGCTCTGGCTAAATCTGCTAGTGTGACCTAAGAGTTCAGTTACAACTGAGCACCCTATTAAAATACTTCTCCAAATTCCATGGTACAGTGCTTCATCCCCTTTTCTTTACTTTCATTTTGTATTATCCACAGGAACGTACGATACCTCTCAGGACTTTAACCATTACTGAGCTCTGTGCCATTTCACAGCAATGAGGGTCTGGCTAAATCTGCTAGTGTGGCTTAAGAGTTTAGTTACAACTGAGCACCCTATTAAAATACTTCTCCTAATTCCATGGTACAGTGCTCAATCCCCTTTTCTTTACTAAGGCTTAATGCCGTAGTTATCTTCAGACAGACAAGAATACTGGTGGTTACACAGTGGACTCTTCTACATATTCAAGTATAAGGTTGTGGTAAAACCAATCATACCACAAGCACTGTATAATTCAGTTTTAATGTTTTCACAACTATGGATGTGGTATATTAAGTTGCACTTCTTTCTACATGAAGCAAAATTCAAAGCTCAGTGTTTCAGTCCTAGCTGATTCTCTTAACAGAGCCCACCCTTTAACTATTAAAGAAGCACATGCAGACAAGACTTATACCAAGATCATGACTTGAAGATAATTCTCAATGCTGTCTCAGTAACTATATATCTGTGTATATGACAATAAGATCTAAGATAAGCTGTGCTTCAGTTTACTAATTAAGACATGACTTACTAGCTCAGAAGCCAGTGAATTTTCATTGCTAGCCATTGTCTTATGTACACAAAGCTTTATTATACCTCATTAAATACCCTATAATTTGGAATGCCTCACTGTCCTTGACTCCTGTCAATGTCTATGCACTTTGTGTGTGAATCATAGTACAAAATTTTAACCCCACGCTACACTGACTGCTATGCTCTTCCCTAATTGTTAACTAATTCAGCTCCAATCTCTGAACAACCTGCAGCAGCTCTCCATTGTTAACTTCCTAATAATATAAAAAAACTCAAAACAAAGATCCCATTAATAGATAGAAGAGAAGAGACAGGACACTCTTTGATTAACACACACAATATACCCTACAAGGCTGAAGTTCTTAAACAAGCAGCACTTACCAAGAGTTATCGTAATATTCTAACTCTGCATTATAACTGCCAGAGTTCAAAGAATTTGATAGTTTAATCACTGTAATATTTCTAAAAACATATTTTACTATTATAAAGTCATAACACTAACTCAGAAAGCTCTGCAAAGGACTATGTTACATGAGGTCCTGTCCTCAGATTAAAGGTATTCGCTCCAAGCAAGGACTCGGACAAGGATTTAATGTGAGAACTTTCCATGCTGGCACTAAAAACATTAAAATAAAAATCTGCCCGCATATTTCAGGCAGACATCACTAACATCTATGCAAGCTCCTGATGAGCTCTCAGAGATAAAAGAAAATGTCTTGCATCTTGACCCAACCACCATGAAAAATAAACAAATTTTTCTATTGTCTTCAGTACATACTGAAACAAACTCCCACTCACTACTCAGAAAATACATTCTTTTTAAAAGCATACAATGAAATAAACAAAACAAAAAAACAGTATGTCAGATCCATCCCAGGTGTAACACTAGTAAAGTCAGCGGATGCGCACAAGCATTGGCTTGCAGAGTGTTTGTCAAGACACTGTCAATAACGGCACTGTGATTTATTGTTAGCCTTTCACTTCTGGAGGCCTGTGGTCAAATGTCAGTAAAGTTCCAACAGACACCCAAACCAAGAGATATGGCCACACATCTCAAATTAATCAGCCAGCCAGCATAGCTGCTAACCTCCACTTCATACCAGTTAAATGCTTGGAATATAAGGGCACTATTCACAGGTCTGAAGGGACAGTTACTGAATGAGCTGTATTAGTGCTTCTGTGTAACTGTGGCACTTCACGTGAACCAGGGCAAATGAGTAACTGACTCATTGGCAGAAGCTGTAGATTCACCACCAATTCCCTCCCTCCTTATTAACATAGACACACACATGCCCCATGATGGACTAACACAGACCTTGTTCTAAAAGATACGTGGTATACTGGTGATGGTTCAAAGACAATGTATTTGTCCCTACTCCGATTTTTGCAGTGAAAGCGTCATTGCTTCCATCAAAGAAAGACTGAATTAGCATCAAGTGCTTACTGAAAAAAAAAAAAAAAAGTCACCTGTGTAGCAGGATATGTAACCTACGGGAAAAAGCAAAAAGTATAAAACTTTAAAGTAGTGACTTCACAGAAAGTGCTATGTATCACACATGGCTGCGGTGTATTCATAGTCCTGTAACAACAGAAGTTGTTCAGCTGAATCCTTCCTATACTTCCCACCATCATGTGTAGCATCACTGCCCACCTAGCATCAAATAGACAGGGACAGAAGCACACCAGTCTGCCTCTTTGATCATCCACTGAACTTTTCAGTAACCAGAGTGCTGGAACATCCATATAACTGTTTGAAACTAGGCAAGTCTCTTTACAAGGAGAGGCATCAGTCTTCCCATTAACATACCAACAGTTTTGCTGGAAGGATGAGCCATCTTACACTAAGACATTCAAACCAAAACTTGTTTTGTCAGTGAAGTTAAGGATATGTAAGCGTGAACTTCTCCCAAAAGCCCTACAACATGAGTTTCTAGTAGTTTCATTGTTTTGATGTTTTCATATTACAAGGCACACTTTTCAACTTGATAAATTACTCCACAAAAAAAAAAAAATAATACCAGTCTGGTAATAAATACAGCATGCTCTAATCACATACATATTCACATATCATGCCCCAGTTCTCTTACACTGTGTAATAGCTAAAACTAATTTACAAGTCTGACATACGGAATTCAGTTGAAAGATTCCCACCAACAAAGTTTCAGAGCTCTACACTTAAAATAATAAACTTCTGAAATAAATAGTAGATTACTTCATACTGGCAAGCAACAAAATTCTACCAATCCTGTAGCCTTTGTTTAAACAACAGGTTACTCTAAAGAGTAAGTAATGCTGTATCAGGCTCCCAACAGCAGATATACAGTGGTGGGTGCCATCAGGAAAGCTCAAGTCACACTCGAAGTACTGCACACTGCTATTAATGAGAAGCAAATTATTTCCAATTCAACTTTAAGAAACATAACACATAAACAAACCTACATCAAAACATGACATCATTTCACTATTTGACCATCAGGATGTGAGCTATTTCCACAGAGAGGATATCAGTTAACATTAGTGTAAGTTTTTTCTCTCTGAAAAACTCATACTGCAGTTTCCTCTTTTTACTCAGCACAGTAATTTCTGATTTTATTTTCCTTACAAGAAGCACATTTATAGCAGAAACTGTTCAAAATTTAGCTGAGTCTCCATTTAGCCTACAAACACCTTTGCTCAAGGAGAGGTGCTCTTGCATTTGCTCTGTAAGAGTCCTCACACCTCCAGCAGTACATATAATGCTAGTCAGCAGTTTTACTTCTCTTCATTAATAACCTCAGCAGGAAGTGAAAAGCACATATGAAAGCCTTCTGATACTTTCCTTTCACGCAGAAGTCAAAGCCCAGAGTAAAACAAAGGAATTCTTAAAATAGAAAGTTTACAATAAATTGCTTAGAATAAAAAACACCACAGATTGCAAATGCTGAAAGCGTATTAATTTATATAGAGGCACTTCTACCCCACATATTTCTGTCAGAGTTAAACTGTCAAGTATTATTCCAGGTTGCATAAATGTTCTCTTTAAAATGTTTTTACCACTGGTATTTTTCTCTTCCAAGTCAGCAATTCTTCTGTCCCAAAGATTGCTCATTACCCAGAACATTTAGGTGTGATCACAGCAAAAGATTGTTATCATGTTTTACTTGGTTAGAGCCTTTAAAGTGAAATACATATGTTTTCAATTAACAAACATAAAGCCAAATTTAGCTCTCACAACCCATTTTCTGTCACTCCACAGGTCGAGGACACCCATTTCAGGAAAATATGTAGGAGAACCCTGAAGTAATTTTTTTTTTTTTTAAGCTTTATTAATCTCATAAATGAAAGCTGACATGTCATACAAGAAAAAATGCCAAGATCAAACCTTTAAGCATAGAAAATGAGAAGAATTATGAAAGGAAATGTTATCACCTCATCCTTAATTCCTTCAGCTGTGTCTGTGGACCAAAGAGACAGCTTCAGACTGAAGTAACTTCCTGCATACCTCATGACAGCTTAAAATATGCATGAAGCCCAAATGATTAATGCATATACCATATCCTGTAAAGCAGACTACAGCTACACATCATATTTCCAATACCATTGTGATATTACATTGCAACTGCTTTAACTTTAGCTTAAGAGTTTGTCAGAAACCTGCAATACTCTAACTCCATTCCCCACGCCTTTACGTACAAAGATCTGGTATGGATAATTGTACGCTACTGAATACATTGCTTCCCTGTGGGCATGCCAAGTGCTAACAAGACCAGAACTCCAGGTAAATGGGAGCTGTTAGCAGCGTATGGAAGCTCTCATTTCAACAGGAATAGCTAGGCTGTTCACAAACATGCTTTCCAATCAGGAACAGCAATTTCCAGTAGACAGTATAGAACTTTTTAAAATGAGGTTTGACATGCAGAGGAATACCTTCTCCTCTCAGACTTGATTCAGAGTCCAGTTAAGACCAAGCAAGATGGCACAGGCCTGTACCAAGTCTGGTAAGTTCTGCTTACATAGCTAAAATATATTATTTTATTCCTTTATTTACAAAGGAGTCAAAAGATGTTAGTTTTTGCCATTCGTCACTTAAGATCACAAACCCTTCACTCTTGCTGCTCAAATGACAGTCCACAGGTACTGCAATAAGATTAGAAGTGCCCTGCAACATAATCACACAGATGTGCAATCAAACATCTACTGGCTAGATACACTCCAAATTTTAAAACAAACTAGGTCCCAACAACATTATATAGTATACTTACTACATGATTTTGGGATAAGAATCAAAAATAGCATCCTTTTAAATTGGTCATCAGAGTTTAGGGCCAGGTTTCCACGCCACTTTCTAACTCAAATTTTCACAATTTCACCATTCCTTACAACAGAGGTAAAAAAATCAGGATTTTCATTACAGCTCAATGCACAGTTCTCCATCTGTACTTGATTGGCAGGTTCACATATACAGGTATACAGAGAACACACAAATTAAGATTTACACGTTATTTTCACCACAATAACAAGTGGTAACGGTCAGAACTTTTACCACTTCCATATTAACTGTTTTTCTCTACAACTTTACAGTAGCTGACAAAATCAAAACACAAAAACCCAAAATGATTCAGCCTTGCTGTGAAAACCAAGTATTTTCCTGAAGTTTACAGCCTCTTCCTCATAGCAACGCTGTCAAGAGTTTTACCACTGACCAAGGTCAAATGAGTGTCAAAATTAAACCTCATGCTTGCATCAAGTTATATAAATATGACAGAAGAGAGGTTTGACAACTTACTGGTGAGAGAAGTCCTCTGCAAAAATGATTATACAAAGTGTAGGACAGGCAAAGCTCTGATTAAAGTCAATAAACAGACTCCCAAATCACCAGCTGTCCTCGCCAGCATCTTGTGGCCCGAGTCCAAATTGTAGATAGTTGAAATACTCAGCACAAAGGATGCCAGTCAACTCAGGTTTAAAGTAACAACTGCTTTCATTGCACTGTTAATAATATAGCAGAATTCTTAACAAGACTATTTGGCCAAAAAAAAAAAAAAGCCCACCATGTTGAGAGCAGAAAAAACCATATCTTTGTGTGTGAGTTTTAAAAACATATACTTAAAACCTTCGATCACCTTTCTACATAGCCAATGACTGGACTGATGAACATCATAAGTGGAAGTAAGAAGCCACTTTTAGGAAGTCTGGTTCCATACTTCACGCTACTTACAGCCAGGCCAATTTTAAACAGAAAGAACTGAATGGAGAAAGAAAACACAGTATTTAATGGAAGTTTTGTATGGCCAACTTTTATAACTTACGTATTACACATCTTCACACAGTTGTCATACACTCATCTTATTAATCATTTTAAAAACATTAAAAAGAGAAATCTCTACACTTACCACTTTGGGGTTCGTCAGCCCTGTCAAGTATATGCATTTCACTGAAAGTAATCTGGATTTACCCTTACAGAGCAGGTTATCTTATCTGAAGGCATTCTGTAAGTTAATCATGATAGGTAAGTGGACCAATGTGAGAGAGCAATGTGATAAATGATGAGGACAGCACCTGGCACTGTCTCCTCCATTTCACAAGCAGATCCAACAAGTAGTAGTCAGTTCCACCGATGTCAACACAACTTCTCATAGCTGCTTATAAAATGGAAATACATGAACTCCATCCAAGATAATTTATTAAGGCAAAATCAACACTTTTCACAGAGCTTGACTTCAAATCTAAGAGTAAAGGTCTGAGAAACGTGTTTTCAACTATGATGCTAATTTCCTTCATGAAAACATCTCAAAGCACATAGAAGAAACAAAATGGAGTAGACTATAGAAATTTTGCTAAGTCTATAAAAAGTTATTTCTACAGCGTAGTAAGATGTTTGAACTTTGTTTTTAATCATTTCATTTGCTGTATTTCATTCATTTCAATATGTTGTAAATGCTTGTCTTTCCAAACAACAAAATACTTAAATTGTGACTATCTTAAAAAAAGTAATTAATTTCAATCAGTGAGGATATACAGCTCTAAAAAGCTAGGCATGTTTATCGGGTATC
Organism: Burhinus oedicnemus; assembly: GCA_008921705.1. NCBI lineage: Eukaryota > Metazoa > Chordata > Aves > Charadriiformes > Burhinidae > Burhinus > Burhinus oedicnemus. The sequence continues at coordinate 1,204,419 of VFFE01007110.1, read as the reverse complement.
TTTCTAAAATGCAGCAATAACAACACAAAAAAAACGCCCTTAAGATCTTCCTTAATTTTTAATTTAATAATTAAATACACGCAAACTCAAGGCTTTGAAAAGCATTAGGAGCTATCAGAGTCATTCACACTGAGCCTAGCTGTTCATCTGGGGTCTCTTCCAAAGTTTATGGAGAGGATATAAGAAGCCTCCCATCAATAAACAGGAAATTTTAAAATCTTTAAAGCTACAGACAGGGTAGGTTAGGAAAGCGGAAATGAAATTGGAGACATTCACCTCCATTCTGCTGACATCAAATATAGGCAGGACAAGAAACATACGCGATTCCTCTCTGATGTAAACAGAAATCTACCTAGGGACAGACAGTTTACATCTACCAACCACAGAGCAGGATCAAGGCCAAGAGCCACTTCTTGATACCTTACACCAATACTCAAGATGCACTCTTCCTCTACTTTTTTAATCTACCCAACACCTGCTGGATGGGCAAACAGGTATACTCTGATTAATTTAATTGCTAAAGGAATAATGCTGACACCTGACTTGTTACCTTTCATTTCACATAAAATATTATTCTTTTTCCAGAAATAGTTGAAATAGCACTGAACTGCCTTAGTAATTTTCAAAGTGAGTTTTCACTAAATGTATTGACCCACCATTCATTCCATTGTATATACTTCTGTGGTGAGGTGACAGGTCATCTGTTACTTGTCTCCTGAGGGTACCTTCTCTGCTACCTCCACTGAGATGTTTGAGATGCTCTGGGCTCCCTCCATAGTGTTGTTTGAGATGCTCAGGGCTCGTACCCCTCACTTTGTGGAGATGTTCTGTACTTCCACTCGGCGTGTGCTTTTGAAGATGATCCGGGCTGCCACTGCTGTGCTTTTGATGCTCAGGACTACTACCAGGCCTCTGCTTTTGAAAGTGTTCAGGGCTACTACTCAAAACATGCTTTGGAAGAGTTTCTGGGCTGCTGCTGCTGTGCTTTTGTTGTTCAGGTGCTTTGACAATGGTTTTGTGATGTTCTGGACTTGGTCCTTTCAGGTGATGATCAGGACTGCCAGAACTCCTAGGCTTCTGGAGGTGCTCTGGGCTGATACTCCTGTGCTTCTGATGCTCAGGGCTTCCTTCACCCCGAGTTTTTTGAAGATGTTCTGGACTAGTACTTGGATGATGTTTATGATGGTCTGGACTGTCTGTACTTCCCGTGCTCGAAGTACTACTGCCATCACCGACATCTCTTATGTAAGTACTCGTTGCAGTTAACTGGCATAGGCTGATTTGGCTATCGATAGAGCTCCGGCTGCCTGCTCCACCACTTTTCTCCTCATCCAGTAACACACACAATTCTTTCAGCTCCAGGTTTTCCTTAACCACTTCTTCCTGCCTCACTTCCAGTTCTTTCAGCTTCTGCAAGTATAAGGCAACCTCTTTGTGCATAACACTAGCACTGTATCTGCCCAGTCTCTGCCATTCACGGGACACTTTCTTGCCTTTCTGCCTGTCATCATCCAGAAAGCAACATAGGTCTCTCAGTTCTTGGTTATCTTCTTGCAGCTTCTGGTTGATATCCTTTAAAAGAAAGATAATCATGACAGAGAAGTGCTGAAAAGAATTAACATTATACTACTACCATTGTACAAGACAGCGAACAGCACTGCTATAAACCCATCATCTAAGCACTCAAGTGAGGCATAAATAATTGTGTGTGTAGATCTGGCGTATTATAAAAGCATCATACTTCAAACAAAGCTACTGCCCAGTAAAAAGTAACTATAATGTGGAGCTAATCGTGAAGGGTTCAAAGACTAACTTTTGATACATCATAAAAGTTTCAGGTGCTTAATTAATTTTCATGCTAAATATCAGAATAATTTAACTCCCAAACCGGACAAAGATCATAAGGTCTCTCACGATGACCTCACTCCCTTGAGAAATATTCACCTGAGAGTCACTGCTGAGTAAAACTGCAAGGTACATCAGAAATCTCACTTAAATAATTAATCATTAACATTTATACTCTCTATTCCCTAAAGCATATTCACATATAAAGATGAACTTTTTATAGATTTAAAATATTCGGGTTTTGTTTGATTTTGTTTCAGATTTGCATAAAAGAACCTTGTCAGTCATCACTTAATCAGAATTGCTTCAACCACTCTGAAATTATCTGCTTTAATAGATTTTTCACTCCTAACAAAATTAAGTACATGATTCCATACCCTTCTTTAAGTGAAGAACAGTCTGAAACAAAAATATTCAAGCTATTACTATAGCAGAATAATATGCCAAAGAAAACATTTTCAGTATTTCATCCCTTTTACTGAACTGGCTTGTGACCATATTTATCCTTCTCCCATCTAAATATTCATTCCTTCTTATGTATGATGACAGAAGTAGAGATTAGCCATAATTCTTAAAAATTTAGCTTTATGAAAAGACCATTTTAGCACTGTTTCTTAAGAAATGCAAGCTTTTGTAACTCCATTGGATTTGTGTGCATGCATGCTTTTGATCTTTGTCTCAAAATAACTTTGAACTTGACCGATTTCAACCCATATCTGACAAAGGAAAAATCTCAATGAGGCTACAAGGTATCCTTAAAAATCTCTGCTGTGAGAGATATTTAAAACAACCCCATGGTGGAATAAAAAGGTTGTGGAAGCCTACAATTCATCAGTCAGAAGCAGCATCCACCAAAACCAGGTGCACCTAGTCATTGTTACTCATGGACCAGTTATTTCACACAGGACAAAGGAGGTAGATGTCCAGACACCAACGTAGGGCTCAAAACCTCATTCTCCCAGATTCCTTTTAAAAGTTCCAGCTGAGGCATCTGAACAAAAGGCGGAAGTTAAACATCATTTAAGAAGTTCAAAATTGAAAGAGGAATTTGTCACTCCTTCCTACACATCTTTATGTGCTAAGTAACAACTCATCTGGAAGATGCATAAATCCACACGATGTCAGAACACCTTTGCACATAACTGGCAGAAAGAGACTATTGTTGTAATTTAACTTACATTTAAAATGTTGTAATTTAAATTACATTTTACATCTAAGCTTTATTTTTACTAAAGTACTATCATTGATGGCTCTTTTTTACTCCCAAGACACCATATATTGCCAAAAAGAGGGAGGGGACACACACTCTCATACTCTGCAGAACAGGAAAAATTGGGAGACAGGAACAGTCTTCCCCCACATGCTATTTATTCTATGCCACACTATTATCAAAGACACTTTCACAATAATTTAGTTCTTTAAAGCCATTCTACAAGTCAAGAACTCTCTTCTAATGTACTCTCACGTAACAATTCAGAAGCCCACACTGCATCTGTCTCTCCTGTCCTCTCCAACCTTACCTCACTGAAGGAATTTCCTAAAAAACAATGTTCTTTCTCAAAGCAACAAGACAGAAAATGTTTTGTAGTCATGCCTACTTTAAGACAACTTTCTAGGTCTATAATACACGTGTACATGCTACATCAGGGTAATTATCTGTAAGTAGTCACCCTATCTTCCCAGTCCTTGGAATTGGGGAAGAAACATTAGGAATTCTGTTTCTGATCCAACAAAAGAGTTAAATTAAGAAGGACTAAGTCATTACAGACTTGGTCTGCCTCTCACTGTAGCCTGCATAAGTATACAACTGAAAATGGTTTGATCAGAGACGCATTATCAGACGTCTTTTTCAGACAATAAACTAGGGATTGGGTCCGATCATCCTGAAACTGAGCCCAAGGGTTTGCCATCACCTGCCATATGCTGCACTGCATCCCGGAATGACCAGCTCTCTCCAGCAGCCTACCAGACTGCCTGAGAGATGAGCAAGTAATCTTAAAACAGTGACAGGAAACAGCATAAGCTACACAAAACCTTTTGAACATCTACAGCTCTGCACACTATTCTTTCACATGCACTTCGGACAGGATCATTTAACCTTACTAAAAACCACTGAAGTCTAACACAAAAGTGACACGACTTAAGTGTTTTCATCAACCCAAAGCATACTGGGGCAGAGCATACAGCAGCTGTGCTCCACAACCCGCCGAATAGTTGGTCATCTCTTAACCGGACACTCGATTTTTAAGCAGGATCAAACACTATTCACTACAGTCCTTGTTCCCTCTTCATGCGATTCTCGGCAACGGCTCCTCCCAGACCGTACACCTGATGAGATCGCTCCCGGCGGGACGGGCGGGGGACGCGGAGACAGGGCAGAAACTTCAGGGGTCCCACCCCGCCCACCCCGCTACCTTCAAGCCGCGGATCTCGCCGAGGTGGAGCTGGAGGCGGCGGTTCACCTCGCGGATGAGGTTGCTGTGGTCCAGCATCGCGCTCATCTTCTCGGCCTCGGCGCGACGGAGGCTGCGGATCAGCTCCTCCTTGCTCCACTTGAGCAGCTCCTCGTCCGACACCTTGGACAAGTCCTCGGCCGGCGCCGCCCCGCAACTTTCCGCCGCCACTTTGGACATGGTGGCGGCCCGGCAGCCCGGGGGCACCCCGCCGCCAAGGGGCTACAGCCCTCCCGGGGCCGCCCCACCGCCGCGGCCGCAGGAGGAAAAGGGCAAGCCCGGAGCCCGCGGCAGCTCCTGCGGGAGGGCGGGGGTGCCCCCAGCTCCAGTCCCGCCGGCGGCTGGGCCGAGCTGGGGGTTACGAGGGAAATCACTTCTGGCCCCAGGCAGCGGATCCTGGAAAAAAGGAGGAAGAGGAGGAGGAAAGGGCGTGGAGGAAGCCGGGCTACAGTCTGGGGAGCAAAGTTCCCCCGTCGAGAAGATAAAAAGGAAGAAAAAGAAAAAAAAAAAAAAAAAA
>VFFE01007110.1:1173409-1199584 GCA_008921705.1 Burhinus oedicnemus | reverse complement strand
GAGGGAGGGAGGGAGGGAGGGAGGGTCGCGCCGGGATGGGCGGCGGGCGGCCCGGCTCCGCCGCAGCGAGAACAGCGGGGCGGGCGGGCGCTGCCGGCGCCAGTGGCGGGCGCGGGGCGGCTCGCGGCTTTTCACCGGGGCGCGCGCCACGTGCGGGCCCGCGCCGGCGGTGGGGAGGGGGGAAGAGAAGAGGGGTGGGCGGCGCTGTCCCCGCGCGGCTCGCGGGCGCCACCTGCCGCGCGCTGCCCGCGCTGCCGCCAGCCCGCCCCGTATGAATCTGCTGCCGCCACTGGGGCGGCCTGGGTCGCATTACATCACCAAAAAGCAGCACCGCCTCAGCTTTCACCTCAGCTTTCACTGACAGCGAGAACAGCGAAGCCTCCTGGAGCCGCGATCAGGCAGAACTAGGCGCGGTTCCTCACTGCAACTCCTCACTCAGGCTGAAGGTCGCACGCCATGAAATGAGCTCCCCACAGGAACCAAGATTGGGATATTCATATTTCTTCCTTGAGAATATTCAGTCGCGGTGTTGTGAAAGGCTCGCATTTCCCAATTTGCTTAGAAACACAAAGAGTCCACACAAATCTGCCTTGCAGATGATTTGAGAATGAAACTTGATAATCCATTCACGCCGCTTCCAAAGAAAGATGATACGAGATATCTCAGTGGCAGAAGTGGATGAACTGAAACTGTTAGGTGAATAATTGCTTGAATTCCCATTTTTAAATCACCTATATCCCCCGGAACAATCCCCTGCAGGCAGAGGAAGGTGCCTCACTTAATAGGCCCTTACTACCTCCAGTTTTGAAATTTTATAATCACTTAGCATTAAAGAAGATTTCTGACTCTTGAGGGGAAAACTTAAAGTACTTAATATCAGCACTGGGTCACAGCCCCACGAGCAGGGCTGGCTGTGCAGAAGGCAGCTGGAGAGCAGGGGCCCTGCCCATCCCACCATCACTGCCCCAAGCTGGCTCCCATTTTGCTGCCTCGGGCAACTCTGCCCTGCCTGCTGGAATATCAGCCAATGCCACAGGACCAGGCTAACCAAGGATTATTTTCTGCTCTGGTCCTATTTAAAAGATGCCACAAGAACAGTTAAATCAAATGCTAGTCCCTGTTCTTATTCCCAGTCTTCTCCTTGAACTATCAGCTGTCACTTGATCACAATAAAAGTTCTCCTGCTCCTGTCCCTCTAGGGCTGCACTTTGCATTTTCACCATGCCAAAAAGTCCCACATGTTTTCCCTTTCCAAGCATTATCCAGAGATGTTCTTTCAGCTGATCCATTTTTCATGTACCTCCACTTTCCAAGCAACGTGCCAGACCCTCTGATTCCATACAGCTGTGTCGCAGGACAACCCAGCAAGGGCAGCTCCAGAAGCCCATACCAGCTTCCTCCCATAACACTTGCCGAAGCCCTGGCACGGGAATCCCATTTGGGCTGCTACCATACGTACAGGCTGCTACTCAGGACGCAGGAGAATTACGCACCACCCCGGCTGTACCTGTGCCGCAGAGTAAAGCCCAAAAGGATGGGCACGTTTGCTGAGCTGCAATACGAACCCTGAAGTCCATCACTGTCAACAAGAGTTTCAACAAAGCATGGAGCTTTGCCACCATGAAATCCCATTTTCTGATCAGTGCTAAGCATCGTGTGAAAATTTTATTTTCTCTGAAAACTCTCCTATCACTCACTCAAATCCTCTGAAAATCTTTCCACTGTAAAGAACAAAGCTTTAGATAAAAGCATTTGACCAGCCATAGCAAAAATACAGTAAAAGGCCATGAAAAGGAGCTGTCATCTTTTATGCCCAAATATATTTCATTTTAATGCAGCTAAAGAAGAACAGCTTGGGGAAAAGGCATCAATAAATAAAGGCTTTTCTTATTCTTCTAATTCAGCAGTATATTAGTTGAAAGGTCATATGATGTTAGACTTTTAAAAGTTCAAATGTATTTCTTTCCACGAAATAAACAGTTGACTGAAAAACGTCTGAAAATCTTTAATCAAGAAGCTTCAGGAAAAACGGTCCACTTGCCTCAACTCAACGTTAACAGCATTTCTCAGGAGTAGCATTTCATAGCTTTTGATCACAGGGTGCCATGGAAAGCATGGGATCCGAGACGAACAGCTTCAGGGAACACTGCGTTCTTCACCAATATGAAACGCCTCCACATTTGTGTCTTCACGAGGCACAGCTTTATTGTATAGACACAAATGTGAAAGGAGAATTCATAAAGTGTGGCCATTAGAAATAGTTTAATAAAGTCAAACTTCAGAAGTTTGGGACAAATGTAGCTCTAATAATGAAACCAAAAATGTATCAAGTGAAACTAATCTGGAACATTTCTATAAGGAGAAGATCTAATTTCACATTCACTCACGCTTGTGTAACAAGATCAAAACGAGAGTGGGAAGTGCGACATAATTATTCCCATCTCCTGGCAATTTTAAAACTTTACTTTCAGATAGTCCACCTTATTGCTGAAATGCCAAGTACATCCTTATGCTTGGGCTGTTGTCATCAGTGGTGATGACAACAATTGCCCGGAAACAAACGCTTTATTGTTCACAATAAAGATAATTTTTTGCAATAGGTATCTTACTCTCCTGAACAAATCTTACTCACAGGCTGAAGTGGAGAGGTTAGGCAAATGAGCTTGGGGATTGCAGTGCTGGGATCGCCGCAGCCTTTGTCCAGTGGCAAGGGGGATGGCAGTCCCCCTTCTTTTCGATTCTTTCACACCATACACCAAATGCTAGCAGCAATGTGGACCTGCATCCCATTAAATCTCCACAGCTGACCGCGATTTGCCAACTCAGCAGCATTTTCACTGCTGTGCCCTGCTCACCCCTGGATATGCAGGTATGCAGCCACTGTTGCTGGCAAATTCTCTTGCAAGTTCTTGAGGGCTAGCACTGGCTTTTCATTGCTCCTTGCAGACTACCTAGTGCTTTAAGTCTCTGATTGCTGGGTGAAGTATCTAGGCATTATTATAAACAATAATAATTTTACGATTATTTTAAAAACACTTTTGGACATTTCTAATGAGGCCCTAACGCTGTTCAATAGCTGTCTGCCAAAAATGTGTCATAGCAAATGAATACTTTCATAGCCGTCATTTTATACAAAGATGGCTAAACTGTTTTTGTTCAGACTTTCCAAAAATACTTTTGAGAAGAGTTCAGACTTGAAAAATGTCATTCCCAAATTGGAAGGAAGTGGAAAGAGCTTTAAAAATTAAAAGTTCAAGTAATTTTAGTTATAGTTGCTTGTAGATGTTTTGCCCATCATTCATGTGTCTGTAGCTGACACCCAACACAGCATCACCCACACTGGTTGCTCTCTAATCCGAGCCCATTAGTTCTCTGCTGGCTCATCACCCATCCCTAGGCAGAGCTCCATACCTCTCCATTGCTAGCAAAAAAAGATAATTCTTCCCCCCTCGCCTTCCCATCTTGTCCTTCCTAAAGAGCCTCTACCCATCCATGGCAGCACCCCAAGTCATGTGAACTATCCCACCATGCCTCCATGATCCCAATGAGGTCATGGCCCTGCAACTGCACACAGACCTCAAATTCCTCCTGTTTGTTCCCCATGCTGTCTGCATTAGCATGCAAGCATTTTGAAGAGGCACCCAGTTGTGCTGATTTCCCAGGAAAAGCGGTAGAGCTTCCCCTGCAATGCTGTCCTCTTGGCACCTCCTCATTTAGTTGGGCACGCTTCAGTGCTATGCATAATTTCTGATGTCTCTGTTGTCCACATCACCCCATATCCCTTGCTTACCAATCCGGTCCGCTATTTCCTCACTTGTCTGTTCATCAGCTCTCTCCTATCCATTCCTAGGTTAAAGCTCTCCTCACCAGGTTTACCAGCATGTTGGCAAAAATGCTTTTTCCTGATTTGGTCAGGTGGATCCCATCTCTTCCTAACAGTCCTTGACACTCAACGAGGGTCCCATGGTTATAAAAGCCAAATCCCTGTTGTCAACACCAGCTGTGCAACTCATTGACCACATGATCTATCCACTCCTCCTCAAGCCCCTTCGCCATTGTAGGAGTCTTCATTTTCCAATCTGACAAGCACAGACCCTGGCTGCTCCTCCTTTATTCACTATACCAGTAGAAGTTAGATTAATGCATGCACATAAGAGTATTTTACAATTCAATGTAGACCAACTTTTCCTAACAGAGTCTCCTACAGTGTTCATACAGTGTTAGTACATATAAAAATTAATAGACTGATACAAGGCAGTCCATATAATATTTTCTCCTTCATTGCACGCCCACTCCCATCACACAAGGGATATTAGGGATAATGCCATCTAGCTAAAGCTGGCCAGAAACAAAATTCTTTATTACAGACACCTTCCGTCATTTACAGATGGAATTCTTGTCTTTTGCTTCTGACTTTATAATAGATGAGAGTAAACAGCCAACTTTGAACAAACCCAAACTTCATTATGTTCACAATCCAATGTGAACAATACTCACATTCTCTGTCTTAAACCTATTGCTTAGGCATGGTTTATTTATACTGTATCTCTTTATAAATCTGTAACAGGTATAGATACACCAGCACACTTTTCAGCTTTAAAGGAGATTAAAGACAGTATGTTACATAAAAGGGAAAGTGACTCAAAATACCGGTTGGTTTTTCAAAGCTCTTGTGCCCATGTGCCCTTGGCATTTCAGAATGCCTCTCACCATTCCCTGCTTCAACGTGGTTTCGTTTATGAACTCCCTCCCAGGCAACACTGGCCACCAAGCACTGCACCACAGCAAAGCCAACGCAGCAGTAACAGCTGCGGAAAGTGAAAAAGGAGTGGAAATAGCAGAGACTGAAGATTCTTAGGACAAGGCTGGCTCCATGAGGGCCCACTGTGCGATTCTTAAACTCTCTTGCTGATCTTTCAACCTTATTGCAACCTAGATGACAAACCATTCCACAAATACAGTTTCCAGTGCAAGGAGCATTTTTTAAAACTAGTTTTCTCATCCCAGAAATATTTTTGAGAGAGAAAAAGGTTCATGTATTCCCAACTACAAGAAAATGTAAAAGAAATCTAGAAAAAATGTTTTCAAATTAACAATCTGGAGAAGGGAAAAAAGCTCAGCTTGAGTTAGCCATTGAGTTTTTTAAAACTTCAGAATGTGTCAACTTTAAGCCCTTTAATTAATTACCTATGATAAATAGCTTCTATTTATTCTGAAAAAAAAAAAACAAACTCACAAATAAAACCTTTTTTTCTTCTTGAAACTGTTTAGAAGTTTATCTCCCCTTTTCAAAATTAAGAATTTCTCACAAAACAAAGTTTGCTATGAACTTCCTCCTACTGCCACCTACATATTTCTCATGATCTAGCTATCATGCAACCGTGTGGTGAGCTGGATCAGCTTCATGAGTCAATTAAAAAAAATGTAAAAAAAATTAAAATCAACCACTTAAAAGTAATGACTGATTTTCCAGTGGATGATTGCACTGATCTTGCTCACAGTACCTATATCTGATGCAAGGGAGGTGGAGGGAATACACAGCCCGAGGGATGTAGGTGGAGCAAGACCATCCCTGTCATGGCACACTGGATTTAGAGCACATTAAACATACCATGACAGTGAGCCTTCAGGGTAGCCACCAAAGTTGCCCCAAGCAAGGCAAGTAAAGAGCAATTAGCACTTCCTGCTAAAAGTTTACATGGTGACTGTGGCTCAACCAGACTTGCAGATTTGACTTGGAATCTATAATAGAATGAAAAATCCTGAAAGGTCTTATATGGGCACTTTGCTCTTTATTTCAATTGGAAACTTTTATGGCCCTCCTCCAGGACAAACCTGGGATCCCCCCAGTCACGGATTACTCACAGGAGGTGCCAGGAAAAGGTACTGCCACTCAAACTGACTCGGAAATTGCTTTTGCAGGTCTTGGCCAATACTCCTAAACCTTTTGTTAATTTCAGTGAGGTACACGTAAATGAACACGCTTTATAACTGCTCAAGGTTAAGCAAATGGTTAGATGACTGATCCTTAGAAACAAAATGAAATATAGAAATGGGCACCTTTCCAATTCAGCAGAAAACATACCTGAAACAATAACTTAAAGGCATCCAAAGATGTTAGAATGAAATCGTTAATTATACCGTTTTTATGAGGTTGATTTTATCGTGAAGAGCTTGGCAACTTTTCTGCACAGCTAACAGTTTGCTCTGGCTGGGATCCAACACAGATGCATAACCACAGCATCTGTGGGTTTGTTTTAATTGTACTCCTGTTCATCATTTGGGTAATACTGGACTTCGTTTTGTGTTCGTATTTGATTAGTGAGTTAATAAGGGGCCAGATGCTTCTTTCCACTATTGCTGATGGAAGTAAAGTAGATGACTATCTGGTGGGAAGTGAGAAAAGGTGCATGCCCTACAGCATAATCCTTTGCTTCCCCCAACCTTGTAAAAGTGGCAAACATTGGCACTGTAAGTACAAGGATGAAGATGGATATCTTCTGTCCTCCTCTAGCACACCAACATAACTGTAGTAAAGCATAACTTCAAGCATTTATAACATACTTAGTAAGCACAAGCATTGGAATGAGATTAAGGTAGGACAAATCCTGGGGGGGGGGAAAGAAAAAAATTTTGGAAATGAAGCAATACCATGCCAGGAAGACAGGCACCACTGTCTGGAAGGAGGAACATGAAAAAATCCCTTGCCCTGATGGACACTGAATACTCTACATGAGCTTTTTTTCCCCTCCCCTCTTCTTTTCTGGGTCTTTTTTTCAAGTTTGAGCTCTAGTATCGTGAATGAAAATTGACACAAATTGACTGGAGTAGTGGGTTCCTTGATAACTACATAAAAAACAATACTCAAACTTCATGTCCATTCACATAAGCCATCATACCAAATAAGCCACACTTCCAAGTGTGGCCACACTTCACATACCAAATAAGCCATGCTTCCCAAGAACAGTGATCCAAACCAGCTATCTAATGAAGTGAAGAGGAAAGCCTCTATACTCTACTATCATCTCCCTGAATCTACAACAAAAAAGACTGTATTTTCAAGCTAAAAGTTTGTTTTATAACCTGTCTTTTCAGTGGCATTATTGTAACTTGTTAATAAAGTCTTTTTATGAAAAAGGGATTATTCATTGTATTTTTATAAAGCTATGTATGCTTAAATAAAGCAAGAGGATATGGGATAGATCTCCAATGGTTTGTAACACAGTAGTTTTCATTTAGAATCATCTTCATTTATCCCAAAATATTTAAATCAGCCAGCCACCCACCCATTCTGGCTGCTGCATGGCTACATGAAGGCTTTTTATACCCACTTCCTTTCTTGGTAGGACAGTATTTTGTAAATAAGCTCTGTGGTTTCAACAAATCTCCCCAATACTCAGTTGTTCTCTGCAGTAAGGTGAGCTTTTGTGAAATCATCGGTTATTTATCCATGACTTAACCCTTTGCCAGAGGGACGCTAGTGGTCTGTTGCTAAAGGTGATTTCTCCCTATATCTTGCTGCTTCACAGTGACAGCGTACACAGTGGAGCTCAGTGGGAAGCAATTCCAGGGATTTCCAACCAATCTCAACTTCCCATTCTGAGGTGTTCACGTCTTTACTAGGGTTACCTATTTACAAAGAAGCAAAATTAGTTTCTTTTGAATATTTCCCTAGACTCACTTTAAATACTACACTAGCTTAAAAATACAAACAAAACCATTCTTTCCAGCCAAGCATCAGTTCTTGAGTACAAAATTGGAAACCAAGTAATGAAAACAAAGCGTAAAACCAAGGAACCCACACAGTCTCATGTCCTCACTGCAACTCTGAGTTCATCTACAGCACTTCTCAAAGCCAATGGCCAGACCACAGCATCTAGAATGCTGTTTTTCACAGTGAGCCCTCTCTGAGGTCTTGTTTGGGTTCAAGAGCCAAGACAGCAACTCAGGAACAGTTCATTTCCTAACAGGTATTTTTCAGAGTTAACCTGCAATGTTGCATTGCCAGCCCCAAACCCATGCTTCATCTGACGGGTGCTTTGCTCTGTATAGCTCTTTCTGCAAGACAGAATTCTAAGACAAAACCCCTCCAACTTTTATCTAATAAAAAGCAGCAGGAGTAACACAACCTTTCTAGCAGGTGTGGCTGTGATAACATTCACTTCCTTTATACCAGCTGCAGCTCTGATAATTCCTGTTCCTTCTCCCTATTCTTTAGAACTCGGCTTTTTTTCCCCCATTCCTTTTTAATTAAAAAAAAAAAAAACAACACCACAACAACAACAACAAAAACCAACCTTCAATGTTTGGGCTCCTATGATGTGAAGCATTCAGAGCTTATCTAACAGAAAGCAATACTTCCTATTGAATGCACTTTCTGTGTTGCTACAGCGGTTTAAAAACTGTTGCAATATTTTTTAGAGTATATATCACACATCTGATCAAACCCACAGTCTCCAGCTCACTGGTAATTCTTCACAGTGATCTGGTGCAACATGCTAATAATATGGATGAAGATGCCAGCATTCAGAGCCCATTGGGCTTACTCAGATCATTGATTGGTTCTCATTTTGTCCAGTGAAAGCAACACAAAAGAGCTGACACCTTTCGTCTTTTTTTTTTTTAATTCTTATTTGATGATTTTTTATGATAAAAACAAGAAAAATTGTTGGAGAAGAAAGAAGAGTTAATGATATGTCAGTGAAATTTTCACAACGTCTAATGAAGTTGCAAGCTTAAGCTGGAACTAAAGCAGTTTTATACAGTCATTGTTTTCGCATCCGTTAGAAATCACATGAATGTAGAAGGAAACTGCCTAATGGATACACTTTCACTTGCTCAAGCCTTATGCAGATACCACTGGCTTTAGCAATTCTAGCAATTAATTATCAGTTCCATTCAGGATGGAATAAAGACTGTAGTGTGTTTAGTAACCTTGAGCATTATTTATTTATTTGTACTGCAATAGCATCTGAGACCTGAGTCATGGAGTATGACCCCTTCGATTTGGGGCTATAGAACCATAAAATGAGAAACTGTCCTTAATATAGTACATAAAAAGACAACGCTCCTAGAATTTACAAGGTACACCTTAGACCTCTGGTTCCTCCAAAGTGCAGGGGAAGGGGCAGAACTAGTTAAATAAGACTGTCCCATTTAATATATAGTCATTTTTCACTGTAAACCTACACACATATTAAAATAATGAAGGAACAAACCACACTAAAAAAGCAGCACAAGTCAAACAGGAGGATTATAAGATTTGCAATGAGAAGAAAAATTGATATTAAGAGACAAAGAAGACTTCTAAGGAGTGTATTAGTGAGAATTATGTCAAACAGTTATAAACCCAGTAATGTAACCTGAAAAGATTATGAAGGCCACGATAGTGAAAATAAAACAGCTACCTCAAAATGCCTGGGCAGATGATTTTTATGAAAACCTTAGAACCATTGTGGACACAAGGCATTAAGCTGTAATAGGGAAAATGACAGAAGTATTTAAGCCCTCAAAGCAAGGGTGGTTCTTCTGCAAGTATGCCTAAAGCTGGGCAGTCACAAGGAGGTTTGCTGATGTGAAATGGTTGACAGAAGAACAACATGCTGTCCCAAATGACAACAGCGTTTAGGAGTTGAGACCACAGGGTCTGTAGAGATTTTGCAGGGGAGAAAGATGACTGTCTTCAAACAGGCAGTGTTCTCATATCGGTTCACTCAGTCTGGTTGAAGTGACTGTTTAGCTGGTGCAGTGATGCTGGAGATGGCTTTGTCAATGACACTGGGCATTGGCCTGGACTTTCTGCTGCATTTCTGCTGCTTGCAGTAGGTGAAGTTTTATAAAACATTTTGGAAGTGTACTTTTGGTGAAATGTGCAGAGAATGACCCACGAATCCCGTGATTGCAGGCATCTAACCTGCCTCTGTCTCGCTGCTAACCTCATGTTTGCTCCATGTTCTGTTCTCACTCTTTGAAAGTGTTCAAATGATGTATTGGCTTTGAACTATATCGTCAGTTCAGCAAACAGTAATCAACTTAACATTTACCATTGTGTCATACAACAATACTTGGAAATTCTTTACTGGTTTGGGTCTGCTAAAATATGTGTATACTTATTAATGCATAAAATACCACACTTGGAAGAAAGGTATACAGTAATTGGAAAGGCAGCTCACGAGGTTATTGAATGAACAGCGATCCCCACAGATCACCTTCCTCGGTAACTTTCATCTCCATGAACACACTCTTTAGTTATTCTGCTGATTCCTCTCGGCAGGAAAAATCCATTAAATATTTCATTAAGTTGTGTTCAATATATTAGGTAAGTGAACTATTCTATCTAGTGCTAGCTTAACATTACATGCTTACATGACATCATAATGTTCTGCACAACAGTGTTGAAATGATATGCACATTATTGGAGATTTTGTTCTACTTGTTTATGAACAGTAAAAGCAAAAAGAAAACGAACACCCACATCAGGATTTCTAACCTAAGCGTACTCCTTTTACCTACTATTATTTAGTCAATTCAAGAGGAGATGCATGAACTCTGGAAAGTGCTGGTGCACTAAGAGGCAGGCATTGAAGCGAGGGGTTTTTTTGCTTGTTTGGGTTTTTAAGCGGAGTAGGAATTCATCGGCAGAGAAAATCCCTGTGCATAGCTTGCATAGCCACGGGCATGCCAGACCATAGTGGACATTTTAAACTGAATGAAAGTGAGGTAAAACAGAGAGGGGAGCAACTTGGCGATTCTGAGAAATAACATTTAACCTAAGTACAGCACAAACCATTGCTTCAGAACTGCCAGCAAAATCTTGCCAACCTCAGCCAATTCCCAGCAATTAGGGATGACATACACCATAACGTTTGGAATATATACAGGGGGAGGAAAGGAAAGAAAGAGAATCAAATTGCTGTACATTTTGTCACAGCTCACGTATGACAATTGCCAAGGGCAAGCGTTTCTGAAGACAAACTGATAGGCTGCAGTTGAAAAAATTGCTTCTGACAAGGAAATATTAGAGGCCAAAAAAACCCCCCTGATCTAGGGGACGAGTATTTTCTCTGTAACATTAGATAAACAATGTGCACAAAGCAAGATCACTGCATAGGGAATTCTTGCAACTGCAGCACCATGTGAAATAAAAGAGGATCTAATCCAGAAACTTGACTTCCTAGGCTGACATAGCAAACATTCATCAAAGGTTAAATAAAAGATTTTAACTCATGAAGTTCAACAAGGCCAAGTGCAAGGTCCTGCACATGGGCTGGGGTGATCCCAAGCACAAATATAGAGAATGGACTGAGAGCAGTCCTAAGGAGAACGACTTGGGGGTGTTGGTGGGTAAGAAGCTCAGTGTGAGCCTGTAATGTGCGCTTGCAGCCCAGAAAGTCAACTGCATCCTGGGCTGCATCAAAAGAAGCATGGCCAGCAGGTCGAGGGAGGCGATTCTGCCCCTCTACTCCGCTCTTGTGAGACCCTACCTGGAGTACTGCATACAGGTCTGGGGCCCCCAACATAAGAAGGACATGAACCTGTTGGAGCGAATCCAGAGGAGGGCCACAAAGATGATCAGAGGGCTGAAGCACCTATCCTATGAGGACAGGCTGAGAGAGTTGGTGTTGTTCAGCCTGAAGAACAGAAGGCTCCAGAGAGACCTTACAGCAGCCTTCCAGTACTTAAAGTGGGCCTACAGAAAAGGTGGAGAGGGACTCTTTATCAGGGAGCATACTGATAGGATGAGGGGTAACAGTTTTAAACTAAAACAGGGAAGATTTAGGTTAGATATTGGGAAGAAATTATTTACTGTGAGGGTGGTGAGACACTGGAACAGGTTGCCAAGGGAAGCTGTGGATGCCCCATCCTTGGGGGTGTTCAAGGCCAGGCTGGATGGGACTTTGAGCAATCTGGTCTAGTGGGAGGTGTCCCTGCCCATGGCAGGGGGGTTGGAACTAGATGATCTTCAAGGTCCCTTCCAACTCTAACCATTCTATGATTTTATGAACTTCCTTATATCTGAAGATAAGGTTCAGTCCTATGAAGTCTAAAGAACTGGGGATAAGGTGCCACTACATAAAACCCCAGAACTGATGAAAAAGCTGTGATTAAAAAAGGGGACAAACCTCAAATTTATTTTTTTATCAGGAACTCAGCACTATGGAAACAGACAGCTGTTAGATGTTTTAGAATGTGTCCCAAAATCACTGGCTTCAATAGGTGACTTTCCATTATTTGCAAGGAGTACTGGATTGGTACCCTGCTCAATTACTTACCTATTAGCCTTATTCCTGACATCTCATTAGAAGCAGGCTGACATTTGCACAGAGAAAATGACAGAAAAAAGTAGAAGAGGGAAATAGCTAATAAAAAAAATAGTTAAAGAAAGAAATAAAAATCACACTGCCTACTGTTTTCTCTCGTCAACTGGAATCCCCTTACAGTTCCAATAATGCAAGTGGTATTGCCAAAAATGTGAAGATGTTAAAGAGGATTTTGCAAGTCAGCCATGTATCAGAAAATCCCATCTGATTTAACTTTGATAAATGTCTTTTACAGTAAGACCACAGGTATTCCTTTTTCCAGTGTAATGTTTTGGGGGTCTTTTTGGTGGGATTTTTGAAGTAGGGGTTCTTATAAGCACTAAAACCAAAACATTCTGAAAAATGCAGAACACAGAGCCTTGTTGCAAGCAGACAGGGGAAGACTTGCCAGCTGCCCAATTACTGTTGTGGAAATAAAGCAGGTTCTGGAACTAGACCATCTCCAACTTTACTCAAACCCAGGAAGTCCCCAATCTTGCAGGGGGGTGGAGGGAAGTAGTTTGGACCAAATTGAAAGGAAAATCTTCCAAAAGTTTTCTTCCAAGAGGATCAGATGTCGATGCTTCCCTCAAAAGCAGCTACTTCTAAATAAATAATTAAATAAGGCTGAATAGAAATAGTTATTTTCCATACATCCTTCTGAACCGCCGGCAAGAACAAAGGACAAGGTCAGCAGGTTTCATCATTATTACAGACATAGAAAGAAAAACGAAAAAACTACAACCAGATACTATAAAGATACTACTGGTTTAAAGCCAACTCCCCTTCTTCAAAGGGTGACAGAAATGTGCTAGCCCCAAAGGGAAATTGAGAATCTTCTCATCTTTGTGCTATAATCTTCTTGTTTCTAGTCTTCCAGGGCCATAAATCACTGCTTAGCACTGTGACACATCCTTCTGTAGAAATACCATCACCAGGCCAGGCTGAATGTTTCCTAGCCTAATCTTCGACAAAGATAATTTTTGGGGAGAGGGAAGCCATCAGATGCACATGTTCATGTAGTGCAAATATAAAAAGATTTATGTATCAATCCACATAAACAAACTAGTCTTCTTATTTGTATATACAGGCACTGCAGCTGCTCGCTTCACCAGGATTCTAAGGATAGCATTTGGCCTGAAATCATATTCTCTAAGTTTACATCTCAATAATCCAATTAAAATGTATGAGAACTAATTAAACCTGGTGGATAACAATAGTACATACTAATTTATAGCATTTTCTATCTTCAATGCACTTTACAGGCGTTAACTAATTAATGGATAACATGAATTTAAAAAAATCAATGCATGAGCATAGCATATGATTAGAATTAACATTTCAATTACTCTCCTTCTCTGACCACTACATTTACAAAATGCTTATTTGTTTGTACGCATGTGTAATAATTAAAAAGCATTCTGTACAACTCCCGACAAAATAATTTTAGAGTTTCTGAACCTTCCTATATACTCAATGAGAAGTCACACCTGCTCTCTCATTCTCTTCAAAATTCTCCTTTTTTAGTTAATTTCCACAGACCCCTATTAGCGTAATCTCTTTTTTCTTAAACTTTGCTCATGCACAGGGGATTCTGTGCAGTAACTTCTATCCTACAGCAGCTATGCCACACCAGAAACAAGGTGAAGCTCCTCAGGAAAAGCCATTGGAGCTGCTGTTACCTTGGGACTGAAGTGCTCACATGCAGACACAAAAGCTGGATTTGGGAAGCTCCAGGGACCAAATCCCCATCGTTTCTTCCTACGTGGCAAATACTCTCACCTAACTCCTAGCGACTGCAGCCTTCACTGATATACCTCAAAAATCACCACTTCTAGTACTCTAAAGCCTGAGCAGTACAGAGCTTGCCATAAGCTAAGACTGCTCTGGACCTGCTTCACGGGCCATATTTTTAGCGTGAGCCCTCTGATTGCGCCACAGCAGTTAAAGTGTAATGCAAGTATATCTGTGCAGGGGCCAAACGTGGAAGTCTTCCATTAGGAGGAATTGAGGCTTTCAGAAACAGCAAAACAAAGACACATTTTGGCAACTCATCTTCCCCTGCTGCCAATTTAAATCTTACAGTTTAAAATTACTTCCTTTCAACATCTGTTGTTTTTGTGGCTAATGGATTGACCTTTTTGAGAAGGGAAAAATTCCTTCTGGGTTTTTTTGCAGGCCACTGGGCTGCAGGGCAGTCAGACTGAGTGCCTGGATAACTCACTGTTTTTCGATTTTTCCAATAGTTTTCAAGGGGTTGCAGGTACTAAACCCACACCAAAATAAAAATCCCCAAAGCCACAAGAGCCCATATACACTAGCTGTCATACACAACCTACAATAAAAAGAGGCCTCCCTCAGCTGACAGGGTAAATGCATTTGCCTTTTCTCCACAACGAGAATTTGTAGCACAGGGTCTCCCTCCTGATGCTTTCCTACCACTGCCCTCTCCATCTGCGGAGAGTTTAATTTGTCCTCCTGCTGTTTCACGTACCTTTTTAATGAAAATTAATTCATATTGCAGCATTTTCCCTGCTAGATAGGTAGGCTGAGACTCTCTTCGCTCTGCTGTCCTCCAGCTTGCTTTATGGACGAATGCAAATTGCCCAGGTAGAGTTTCC
The DNA here is from genome assembly GCA_008921705.1 of Burhinus oedicnemus. Taxonomy (NCBI): domain Eukaryota; kingdom Metazoa; phylum Chordata; class Aves; order Charadriiformes; family Burhinidae; genus Burhinus; species Burhinus oedicnemus. Next base: position 1,184,664 of record VFFE01007110.1, on the reverse strand, counting down.
TGTAAGAATCTCTTTTTTTCCATGTGTCCCCACATAATTGTCAGGCATTACATATGAACTTGTAAGTGTGGACAGACAAAAGCATTTATCCAGCCTGATACAGTTACCTCTTTCAAATTACTTTTCTGCTCCTGTCTTAACTCTTTAGCTGGCTGTAGAAGCCTCTGAGCAGCTGGTATCCATTCTAACTTGTCTTTTTGGGTGCTAGTTACTTGTTTCCAATCAATGAAATCAATAGTACACTTCTCGTATTTTCTCTATTACATAAATAAATATAGATCTAATGCCTCCAGCATATAGGTCAAGGTGACAAGGAAAGGGGAGCACAATAGGGAAAACCAACAGAAATCACTCAAGCCCTGCTGAATAAAGTTCTTACTAATAATTCAATTATCAGATTTTTTTCATATAAATTAATAAAATACCCACAAACTTCCAGCAGGAAGGGCCAGCACTGATTTTTATCTTGATCATTACATCATTTGCTTCTGACTAATAGGGCTGCAAATATTCATTGTTGTGCTAATTACTTTTTTTAATTAATCTCTAAAATCAAATATTTCTTTATTTTAGAGAGAAGCTAACTGGTGACATCTACATAACAATATTTCAAGCTCCTTGCATTTTACTTTCAGCCATGAAAAAACATCTGTATAACTATGAAGACAAGTTTCAATCAAAAGGCAATTGATCAGAAAAGCATTTCTGTACACACTGTAGAAGAAAGAACTGTGTTTATTCAGTGTTAATAAAGTTTTCTGGACTCTGAATGGAAATTCTCATTGGCAAGTCTCACTAGCAGGATGGTCCTAAACCCTGACTACCACCTGTGAGGATGATTTTATAATAGCAATAGCGAGGCAAAGGGGCTGAAATAGGAAAAAAAAAAATCCATGACTATTACATTTTTAGAAGAGCAAGCAAGCTTGTCCCATCTTGGTAGGCTTGGGAGAGTTGCTGGAGAATAAATGACCAATGGAGACGAATAATACTTTGAGCTAAGAGATGATTTTTAGACAAGATTCAGACCCAGAGCATGAGGAAATTTCCATTGCTATTAGTACCGTACGTCATCCGGATAAATAAAGGCTTTCCTAAGCCATCCCCTTCCCATTGCCTTTCAGAAGTGCTGCACTTGTAAAGCAGTAAAAACCTGAAAACTGCAGGAAACGCAAAGTATTTCTCTTTTATAAAAACATTCTAAAGGAAAGAGGTATCATATGGGGAAATATTTCATAAGAAATTACAGCCTCATAGCTATCCCATTTTGCTTTTCCATTTAGGATTTCTACCCACCTGCTCTCCCACCCACACACCCCCGGCATTATTAACGCTTATGAAAGAGCATAAAGTTTTCATAATAAAGAACATTTTTGCCCATTATCTAGAAAATAATATAGTTCATTCAGTATGTTCCCTTGGAGAAAAAAACATTTTGGTCTGCTGTAACTAGATGCTCTTTCTCAGGACAATACATTGCACTGAACTACCTGATTTTCTTTTGGATTTGTAAGGGTACAAAACACTTCTGCCTGGAGACAGTGATTTTCATTGCAGTGATGCTCACCCACGGATGATGTCAGGTGTGCTGTTTGTTACATATCATCATCCTATACCATGTATTATGTGTAGAATAAGGAGATATATATTTGATCCTAAAAGCTGATTCTGTTCTTTTTATCTCAGTACTGAAAAGACAGACATGCTAAAGCTCAGACTTTTGTACCCAAAATCTACTTCAAGGATATGCTTTGCTGCCATTTATTGTTTGCTTCTGGAAAGTTCTTTATCAGCTAGAAATTTGGTGATGTCACTAAATCATATGCTTGCAAAACAACCTAAATAAGCATTTGCTTATGCTAAGGTTAAGGTTAAACTACAGATTTGGGAGTCAGTTGCAGAGCCAGGGATTTCATCTGACAGTGATTTTACCCTAATATCTACAAGCTTAATGTTAAGGTAAAAAAATGGCAGGAGCATCTCGGGTAGGCAAGATGTTTTGGCAGAAGAGGGGAGAGGCAGTCCTTGAGGCAGCTGGCATTCAGGCAGTTCAGTGCTCTGTAAATGGAAACCAAAGTTTCAATGTGCCCATGGCAGCGAAATGACAGCCAATGCTAAACATTGGTACAGAGTGCTAGTATCAGCCTATAAATTTGGTGGCCATCTTCAGCATTACCTAAAGGTACTGAGCAGTCTTCAAGGGTAAACAGTCCTCTGTTACTCCGCTTTATAGTAATCAAGTGTAGAAGAAGTGGGAAACTATAGCAAGGACTGGGTCAGAAAGAAAAGTTTGCAAAACCCTGCCTCAGCAAAGTTGGAAGTACCTACACTGAGGTTAAGGCTGCCATCCAGGAATTCAGGGCTGTCAACTTAACAAAACAAGACTGTAGAATATTGCAAACTCTTCAACAGGAGCTGACACAATTCCCTATAGTCCCCCCAGTGCTTTTTATTCCTATATGCCTAATCTCCAAACTGAATTCCTATCATCATGCTTTCCTAGGGGTGTCCTCTCCTAGTAGCCTTAAAAACACAGGGAAACTAAGGAAATTCAGCTTGCATGTTGCAAGGAGCGCTGGCTGAAAGCTAGGTGCCCGCTGGACAGGATATAGTACTGTTGTTCCCCAAACCCTCACACGCACTGAGCCGGGAAGGCAGCCTAATGATTTACTGGGAGACAACAGAGATCTAGCTTGTGAGGGTCCTCAGTGAGTATTTACCAAGGAGGGGACTGTCTCCTAAATACCACTCCCCCAAAATGAAAGAAATGATTGCATAGCAGCCTCATCTGTCCATGAGAGGTACTGCATGACAAGTAGAGAAATACTCAGCAGTGGACCAACTTCAGTCAGCTTAGTGAATTTTGTGGATTTGTTATTTAGTGAAAATTTATTAAAAAACAAAAAGCTGAAAAAAAAAAAAACCAAAAAAACCCATGAAACTGAGTTATTCATTCAAATTTTCAAAAATAACTCTAATGTGAGTTAGCACCGAAATTACAGAAATTAGAAAAAAAATAGCAAATAAAATAAGATTGTAGTGAGGAGCCAAGAACTACATTCCTCTCTGGCTTTTATCTACTTAAATCAAATACAGCTTAAATAAACTTTCTCTATGCCTGGCTTTGATTAGAAATGCTGACCCAGGCTTATCTTCCTTAGTTTTTGGCACCTACCTGAATATGCTTGCATGGAGCCGGTCACCCTGTGTGCACCATGGGGAGACACTCTGAGAGAAGATGGCTGAGCTCTCCAAGAGCCCTCCAGATGTATCCCCAGCACACAGACCCTTAGGGACAGCGGGCTGCGGGGCTACCTGGTCCAGGCCAGCTGTGCCCACAGGGCTAGGACAACCCACATGTTAGATGAGGCAAATCCAGGCCTTTCCTCCAGCTTAGGAAAAGTACAGTCCCATCAGAGAGAGTTCAAATAGCGTGTGACTTCCAGCACCACAACAAACACTGTAAATGCTGAAAGTCCAGCCCTATATGAGGATAACAGTGAAGCTGCTAACAGAAAGCAGGTTCCCTTAAATGAAATCATTGCCTATGTTAACTCAATTAGACAGTGGAAGGTGACTGGGCATCACGCTGGAGAGAGATTCTTCACAGAAAGCAGAGAGGACAGCTTCATACAGCCAAAATTTTCATCTGGAGCTGAAAGCTTGGCTCTCCCTTTGAGAAACTTAAAACATAAGGTGGGACAAATGTGTGTGACATATAACACAGCATGGGTCAGATCACTCAAATTTCAAAATACCTTAAGCCTGCCCCAGCCAGTGGCATTTGTGTTTGTTCCTCTCTCAGTCAAACCTCCTCACAATTTGCACTCACGTCTACGCCACAAATGGATGACGGAGGGTGCAGGTGGCCCCGAGCCCCGTGAAGGAGCACAGGCCTGACACTGAGGCTCTCAGAGGAGCCGGGGCCAGGAAAGCCCGACGGGGCTTTTCGCCTCACCCTAAAACAAAATCCAGGCGCGAAAACCGAACGGCCGCCACCGCTCCAGCTGCGGGGAAGGTGGCGGCGACGGCGGCTGCGGGCCGCGCGGCAGCTCGGCCGGCAGGTGGCGCCCGCACACAGCCGTTACGCGGCCGTTACACGGCCGTTACGCCGCCGCCCAACGGCCGCGCCGGCCCGGGGGAGCCGGACTGGCGCCCAGTGCCATGAGGAGGTCTGGCACTGGGGATCAACAGCAGGCAACGCTCTGCGGGCCTACATATTCACATCTACCGTGCTGCTTAACCGCCCTTTGGATCTTCCGTGTGACCTGACACGGAAAAGACGCTTCCATCGGTACCAGGCACGCTTACCAAGAATCAACTGCCATTTCACTGGGTTTCCTCCTCGTAGGCCCTGGTTCGCTGTATCTGTACACAGGAATTGTTAATGGCATTTTATACATCTGACGAGCTTGAGGTTATACGCAGCCTGCAGTTCAAGGATTGCTGAAGTGATCCTTAAATGTACAAATCGCAGCTTACAATATGGTTTGACAGAGGAAGGAACCTCAGGCATCGCTTGCAGGTAGAGAACTGAAGCGAGCATCTGTACATCTGAACAGAACAGGCCCCCTGTTTAGCTATACCATGAGTCAATGTTATTAGACTTATCTTTCGGACAGAAATCCCTGTGAACGTGGGCTCCGAAAGGAGAAGTGAATTGCCTCAAGCGACAGTGAGCCATGGCTGAGGCAGGTAAAAGACAGAAATCCCCATACCCGACTGCTGCTGTAACCGTTAGGGCCATTATTGTAAAACCTTCCACCCTGTCTTCCTCTCTCACTCTCTTCCTCTCTCCCACAAAAGTCAACAAAGTCAGTTCAAATACAATCAAGTCAAAATAAAAAACAGAATCAAACTGAGCGGTTCGCTTTTACTGCCCAGTGAAGTTGCCCTGGGCAGTAACTCACTGCTCTCAAGATGTGCTGAAGAAAAACTTAGGGATGTTTCCTGAAAGGACCACAGTCCATCCGGCTGCAGCTTATAAGCCTGAAAGCAGCTGATAAAATAAGCACCAAGAAAGCCCGAATTTTTGGGTGCTATAGCCGTCACAGCCTCTCCAAAAGCATTTGTGCCTAGAAATGCGTTTGGGAAACGTCCTTCTCCCCCAACGCACTGCCTTCCTTACAGGAAGGCAGAAAGAAAATACACCCCTTCAAAGTATTGTATTTTACTAAGTACAGTAGCTAGATTTCTGCAGAATTGGACAATTCACTCTATTGAATGATACTGCCTCACACTATCTGCACAGGGATCTCTGCCAAAGACCGCTGGCAGAGATACCTGACAGGCTCGTTCAGTGCGGGGCTGAATAAGTTCATTAGTCTTACAAGGAAGAACAAGCTCAAATAAAACTGCACACATCAATGTGCCCTGCCTTAATTAAAATGCACGATCGTCACACAGCTGACACCCAAAACACTGCTGACACAAAGGAAGCACACATGTTCCTCAGTTAACAGTGCTTTATTTTCTGTCATAACTTTTCAGGCAGGAGGTTTTGGGTTGGGTTTTGGTTTGAGGGGTTTTTTTGGGGGGTGGGGAGGAGGGGGGGCAGGGCAGCATAAGAAGCTGCACCATGTGGAAGCAGGTCTCATGAGTTCCTGGGTGCGTTTCAGAAAGCACTTGAAAAGTCAAGATTATCAAGATAATAGTCAGAAAAGATGTGTATCTTTTGGTGATTTTGTGATTTTTTTTGTGATGAAGATTTTTGTGAAATATCGTACAAGTATTGAGCATTTTTTCCTCCATTTCCCATTTTTGTAGCTGATTGCTACATTCATACAAAAGTAGAAGATTTTGTGGAGCTTGGGAAAAAACAGAAAATCCCAGATCATGCCACTAGAGTTTTCCACTTGGATCTTCCCCTGCCTATAGAGGCTCTCCATCTCTATCAGGACACACAGGGAACAAACATTCCCATAGTACAGAACCCACTGGCTTAACGTTTTCCTCAGCGTCACAGGTGCCCTGCCCTCTGCCCAGCAGTTGTAGCGCCAACACTGGCAGTGATCTCCCCTTAACCTCCTTCCCCAGCCTACGTGGAGACACTGGGGAGTCTGGTCAGTCTTGAATGGTGGTCATAAAGCCAAGGGACCACTGGTATGTGGTTAGAGGATATATGTATATACACATATATATCACAACATGATCGAGACAGAAGAGCAAAGGCAGAAGGCACTAGACCCACCCCAGCAAGACTGCAGCCATTGCCTCTTTGGTCTTCCACCCGTTCTCTGACAGGTCCTCTGCTTGATCCTGCAGAGTGGCCTCCAAGGGGTTCTGCAAATCTAGAGCGTGGACAGTTTGCAAGATTAGCCCTTTGGGACAAGCACTCTCTGTTCAGTCAGATACACCTGTGGCACTAAGAACAATTTAGGGAACAGGAACTGAAAAGCTAGTCCAATGTTTGCTGCGCATAAGAATTATAGGACACAGTTTTAATTTGCATTGCTACATTTACACTTCAGAATGAAATAAAAGCATCTGTCTAATTATATAGGTTTCTCTCCAGAAGGGGGAAAAAACCCCGTCAGTCCTGTGCTGCACTTTTAATATTGCCAGACCTCAAGCAATGAATGTTTGCCACGGGTGTTTCAACACTGCTCTGTCCACCAAGTGTTTGTGAATATACGATATTCACTGTCTTCTGACAGCTAACTCACTGATTCTCAGGTAGAATCAGCTTTCCAAAGGTGAGCAAAAATGATTTATGCAAAGAAGTGTTATTGTCACAGCAAGTATAGCTTTAAAGAAAATAAAAATTTTACTTGGAATATGATAGAAAAAGCACTTCAGCAAGCAGAATTGTGTTGACTCATGTTGCTTCTGAGAAGAAAAATATATTTGTATTTTTTTCTTTGTTCTATTACTTGTGATATAGACAATTTCGATTTAAAGTTATTTTTTCTGTGCCCGCTGTTATCAACATGGTATCTTTGCAATGATCTTGTTCATCTGATTGCAGAAACTGTGGCATATAATGTTATGCCATTTGCAACCCATTACAGCATGTTGTTCCAATGATTTGCAATAGAGTGCAATATAAAGCTGTTTATAAGGCAGTTACTTGTGGATATAGTTCAGCATAACTAAAAGATATTGAAAAGAAAAACTCCCAGAGCCATCATTTTTTTATTTGCTCATAAAACTATTTTGGAACTTTAATATTCAAGTGTAAATTTAAGCCAAATTAAAGTGCTGAAATGTTTACTGAGAGTCATATTTTAGGAACAAGTAACTTCAAAAGTATTAAGAAAACAAAAAATAGGATCTGAAGGCATAACTCTGCACAGAACAGCAAAATTCAAACAGTATGGTTTAGCTAGAAAACCATGCGTTCAGTGAGAGTGAGAAAGCAATGAATAACCCTCTTATAAAGGTGCTTTGTATTGACAAATCTCACCAAACACAAGAGGCTGAGAGACGTGTTCAAGTCTCTTTGAACATCAGGTGAAAAATCCAAATCCAGTGTACATAGACCCTTCCTTAAGAGAGGCAGGTCTTTGGTAGGTAAAAATAGTTGAACTTTGCTAATTTCAGTACAGGACTTGAAAGTGTTTTGCAAACTATCTGGACTTAGCAATGTTCCAGGGAAGCGAGGGTGTTATTATGCCTGTTTCATAGAGACCATGTATTAAGCAAATTTTTGTAACGGGTTTTTGCTATCATATTTTAAAACATCAGCCATGAGGTAGACATGATTTTAAAGCACAGCTGTCCTTAATGGGGTTTTAGGTCAGCTATGCTGACCGCTGCTGCAAGAATGCTGAACTATTACTCTGATCCAATACAATAATTTCTGTGTTCCCAAAATTGAGAGAAGAGAGGCTAAAGCCCATCACAAAGAGTACAAAGGCCAGGGAGCAAATTCTTTTATCTTACAGTACGAGTAAACACTGTCTGCTTATTAATAACCTTGATCCAAAGGGAAGAGCTTCTTTTAATGGACATGTGTATGAGCAAACCAGGAGCAGATGCTGAGGACACCAGCACAGAACGTAAAGCAGCAGCACACGATCCTGAAGCTCTCCCAGGCAGTGCTCGCCTGGTGCTAGGAGAATACCCGCCCTAGCCAGAGCTGCCCTTTGGGACAGTATCAGAGACTGAACTTCCCAGGAGGCGACAGCAAATTCCTCCGAGGTGCTCTGTGGTGGCGTTTGGCAATTTTGTTGCTTTCCACATCTTTTGCTGCTTTTCATTACTGAAAAAAGGCAGCATAAAGTGGAAAAAGCACATGTTTTCAGAGCAGAGAGGCAGTTTCTGACAGTTTATGCAGTATGCCATGCAAGATGGCCCAACTATTTTTCTTTTCTGAAAAAAAGATTCCCCTGAGCAAGCCTTAATACACAGTTCCAAACTGACTGGCAACCAGGAGTAGATGAGCGCTCCAGATCACGCTCCATCACAATACAGTTACAACTATTTAAAACCCAATTAATTCTCTTTCTAACTTTCCCATTGAGCTGTAAAGTTCCAGTTGGCAAGGCTTTTCACTTTGATTTTGAATTCCTGCTTGGAAGATTAACTGAAAATGGATTTGGCTTGAACAGCTGCACCGAACATATTTTGTTTTATTTTGTTGCCATCTCAAATAACAATACTTAGCACTCTTCATCTTCAAAGCATTATACAAACATTGAGTCACATCCCCTCACAACAATCTCGTGACATCACCTCCTGTAAATATAATCACTCTCATTGCAAAGAGATGTAGAATAAGCAAGAGATCCACAATTTGTGCAGGGTCACAGGAAGAGCCCTTGGTAGAGGCAGATGTAGAAGCCAGTGGCTCACAGGCCCCTTCTGGACCTCGCTTTATTAACCTTCACTTCTGCAGAAGGGTTGTTTGGGGGTGGGGTCTTTCCTTTTTTTTTTTTTCCCTCCAGGGGTGGGGGTGTTGTTTTAAGCTTAGTTCATACTAAGGTAACATCCATGGCAGCTAGTATATGCATGTATTAGCTTGCAGGCACTTTCTGCTGCTACGTGGCCTGCCACCTGCATGCACGGCTGGATCTGTGGTAGGGGGTTCCCTTTTCCCTCAGTGTCTAAAAGGTATCTTGGGCACCGTTGTATCCAAGTGTGTCTTCGCCCTCAAGTCATGGAGGCATATATCTGACTAGAATCATAGAATAGAATCATAGGATCATTTAGGTTGGAAAAGACCTTTAAGATCATCTAGTCCAACCATTGACCCTACTCTGCCAGGTCTGCCACTAAACCATGTCTCCAAGCACCACATCTACATGACTTTTAAACACATCTAGGGATGGTGACTCAACCACCTCCCTGGGCAGCCTGTTCCAATGTTTGATAACTCTTTCAGTAAAAAATGTTTTCCTAATGTCCAGCCTAAACCTCCCCTGGCACAACTTGAACCCGTTTCCTCTTGTTCTATCGCTAGTTACTTGGGAGAAGAGACCAGTGCCCATCTCACTACAACCTCCTTTCAGCTAGTTGTAGAGAGCGATAAGGTCTCCCCTCAGCCTTCTCTTCTCCAGACTAAACAATCCCAATTCCCTCAGCTGCTCCTCATAAGACATGTTCTCCAGACCCCTCACCAGCTTTGTTGCCCTTCTCTGGACACGCTCCACCACCTCAATGTCCTTCCTAGATTGTGGCGCCCAAAACTGAACACAGTACTTGAGCTGTGGCCTCACCAGTGCTGAGTACAGGGGCACAATCACTTCCCTACTTCTGCTGGCCACACTATTCTTGATACAGGCCAAGATGCCATTGGCCTTCTTGGCTGCCTGGGCACACTGCTGGCTCATGTTCAGCCGGCTGTCCACCAGGACCCCCAGATCCTTTTCTGCCAGGCAGCTTTCCAGCCACTCCTCCCCAAGCCTGTAGCGCTGCCTGGGATTGTTGTGACTGAAGTGCAGGACCCAGCACTTGGCCTTGTTAAACCTCATGCAGTTGGCTTCAGCCCATCAATCCAGTCTGTCCAGATCTCTCTGCAGAGCCTTCTTACCCTCAAGGAGATCAACACTGCCACTTAATTTGGTGTCATCTGCAAACTTACTGAGGGTGCACTCAATCCCCTCATCCAGATCATCAGTAAAGATATTAAACAAGGCTGGTCCTAAAACTGAGCTACATCCAGCCAGGGAAGATCATCCTTGTCTTCAGACACACTCCACTCTGACAAAGTAGTGATCTCCCAAAGAGTTCACTGCCCGTGGGGAGAAGGCAGTGCCAAGGCCAACACTTAATCAGAGCACTGTTTACAGAAGGCTAATACACTGGGCACGTGACTTACGTGCCTAAATTAGGAGCCTCAGGTCACTCTGAAGTCAGTGGAGAAAGGTATGTCCTTTCAGAGGGTAATTCAGAGACATTAATTTAGGCTCCACTGCCTACAGAGAGAGCCTGTGCTCCCAAATTAGACATCTAAATCAGTAGTGTGTGTGAAGCAGAAGTTGTGTGAATACATCCCTATAAATATATATTCTCTGCAGTGCCAACTCCCATAAAGTGAATTAACGTCAAACATGTAGAGCATATAGTTGTCAGGGCTTCTTTTCCTGAAGAAAACTGACAAAGAAAATATGCTATTTGTTTTCCTCGCACATTTTATTTTGTTTCCCCCCTTATTTGATTCTTCCTAACTATCTGAAGAGATCTTTCACGACTAAAAGAATTGCATTAGTTCCTATAAAACTATAATGTTACCCAGAGAGCCCCTTCCCAAGGCATTCCAAGGCACAAGCAAGGGAACTGCTTCTCCTAAGGCATGACAGTTATGTGGCAACAAAATCTAGAAGGTTTTGTTGAATTTATGCCTCTTTGTGCAGTCTAGTACCCTCGTTTCATTGGGAAGAAATGGGATCACAACAAGGCTGAATCATTCAGCAATTAAGATACTGGCCTAGGGTAATTCCCAGGCTCATTACTCCCATGGCGCAGCTTTAAACAAGTTATTTCACCTCTATTCCTGTTAGCCTTGATCTCAGGAGACACCGTCAGGTACTTCCTAGATTGAATCCTAGTGCCAGTTTTTGAGTTCATGTGAAAATCGTCTGTAGAATTCCCAAGAGTGATGCCCAAAGTGAAGCGAGGAGCGCTGGTGAGGCAGCGTGAGCAGGCTCGCACCGATACTGCTGCGCTGTTCCTTCTCTCTGGCAAAATTTCAAGCCAGAGCTCCCTTAAGCACCAGACCTCCCTTAAGCACAAATGGCAACAGCTCTGTCAAAGTCTTACACAAGCTTCTGGCCCATTTCAAAGCACTGAAATATTTGTAAGAACTCTAGCTT
>VFFE01007110.1:1109948-1173389 GCA_008921705.1 Burhinus oedicnemus | reverse complement strand
GGGGGATGGAATTAAAGAAGAAAAACCCACAAACCAACATGGCCATTTTAATGTGTATTTTATGTTCTGGTTCTGCAAGTAAACTGTACAATTAGAACCCGTCTAATTTAGCCCTCCATCTCTGCAGTGACAGCTCCTCTGTCAGGACTGTTACAATCTGAGGCATGCAGATCCTCATTATCAAGAACAAGCTTTGGCCCTCTCAAATAAGCTAAATTCTTCTTGCCTTGCCTGCAGGAAATTCCAGCCAGGAAGAGGGTCCTTCAACTATGAAAGCTGCAGCCAGTGAACCTGAATGCAGAAGGACTAATGATACTGTCCAAAACCTCACCTATAGGTTAGGTCACCCTTGCCACTCTTCTCAACATAGATAATGTATTTCTGATATCTCAAACTAAAAGGAAAAAAACACAAATAAAAATGCCACCGATATGCAGCTTTTCAAGTCTGACTCCCAAAGGGCAACACTGTTAGCAACACAGACCCAGCCTACATCTTCAGCAGCACTTTCTGGCATTTTAAGCCTCCCACAGAGAACCATTTATGGCCTTTCTATCATTGGGGTAGCAGGAACGCATAAAGACACCAAGAGCATATAAAAAACCCCACAAGAATAGGAAAAGGATGTAGCTGGAAGTTTTTGAGTACCTCTTTCTCTCAATATCAACTCCCCATTGCTGGCTTTTGCTTTATTCTGGATCACCTTCGTTCCTTCTGTGACTGGACTATCAATTTCACATCCAGGGACTGAAATAAACCCATCATCCATACTATACTGTAGCAAGTGTGTAAAATAATTCATATTTCCATATTTATCAACCATCTCCACACATTCCAGCTGCAGAATGGTAAAATATTGCATGATAAACTGTGTGATGGAAGAAGGAGGAACAAAATCTTGTACTGTTCCTCTTGGACACACTTATGTACAGTCAATTAAGAGGTGTAGAAGGACGAGTCTAAAATTGATATTTCTCATTGTGCAATAATGCTACTAAAGTTAACAGAGTACCAATACTGAAAGCTGAATCAGATTCAGATTCCCACTGACATTTCAACGTATGACATTTTAGATCTTCCATTAACCACTATTGAAGTTTGAGGTACTATTTCATACCAGAACAGTGTTTTATATAACCTTCACTTCACAGGAACATCACTGTTTTTCAGGTATAATGAAGTGATGAGCTACGGAATAAAAAGGATGAAAATGGTCAAGGTAACTATATAGATACCAAAAGACTGTATGTATTTATTACTTCAAAGTGAAAACACAGTGCAGACAGGAAGGGGAAAAGGTTCAGTAAAAGCAGTTTCAGCAGAGGAATGTAAAATTAATCACATATTCCTTGGAAAGAATCCATAGCACTTTCATCTGGTAATACCAGTACTGTGTTAAGAAATAGCACTTAGAAATTCAGGATTAAATAGCTATCTTGTAAAAATCAGGTGGAGGCTATCAGTCCTAGTCATCTATAACCAAAATTAAACCCCTGCAATGACATGCAGCAAAGGGCCCATGTGAGGAAGAATAAAAAGTATTGCTGATACAAAACAGAAATGTGGCTGTCATTATTTGTCTTCGCCAAGGGTAAGCTAGGATTGGCTGATGGTAACACCTGATATCATACAAAAGAACGGCTCCATTGCATCAACTGCTTCATATGCAGCGGGTGTTTACAGGCAACTGCTGATACTAGTAAATGGTCAAAAGTGGAAGAGTCCTTTCTTAGATCCACACTTAACCTTTGAAAGTTCAGTAGTTTCGCCATGCTCCTTCACACTTCTACAGAATCTCTCAAAGCCCTGTAAAGATAATAATGAATTTGCACACGGAGATGCTGCGTGCATTTTATCCCTCGGCAGCCTGCAGCACAACGGTCAAGATCTTCACCCAAGGCCAAGAGGAAAGTAGTAATAATGAGGAACAAAAACACGTGCACAGCCAGATCCCCAGTTATCCACAATTCATTGAAATTAGCAGACTTTTACAGTTCAAGGCAACTGCCTTCCTCCAGTGCAAAGAAGTGATACTGGTGGGAAAAAAAAAAGAGCAGGATAAGCACAACTGTATCTGGGTGCAGATTTCAATAGGAACATTTCAGGAGGCAATGTTAGGTGCCAGCTTACACACAAGCTTTTAACAGGTTAAAAAAAAATAATCTAGCTAACACTTGATTTTGAATCAGCTGACCTGTCCCAGAGAGCAAACAAAGCAGCATGGGAAGAACACGCAAGAAAATACACCCCAACCAGTCCGGGGCTGAGAGGAAGTTTTGTGGACTGTAATAGCACAGATCCCCTCCCCAAAGTAATAGATGTTATTCCAAATAGCTCCCGAAAAGCACTTTCGTGAAAATTCCATTGCTAAAAAAAATAAACAAGCAAGTAAAATGACCACCATAAATACACAAATAATGAGTAAAAATACACAGGTGTATGTAATACATATAAAAATATAAATATAGACAGAGAATGAAATGTTCTCAGTTACATCTGAGACACCACACAAAGAAAATTTGGTGTTCTTGCCAACCCTACAGACAGAAAAAGCCCAGCAATTGCGGCCATCAAAGATTTACAGAAAATTTCTATAAAAAGCAAGAGGCAAAACCCCAGAAGTCACCAAAGCTCATTTCATTAGACAGGCCAACTTAATTAATTTGTTCAATTTGCTTCTCTTTATGCATGGGTGTAAATGCAGGTTTGAAAGCAGGAGGCTAGAGGTGATGGGAATGAAGCTCATTAGGAAGCAATAAAGAAGGAAGAGACGCCAGAAAATGAATGCTAGTTCATTGGGAGAATTTTAAAAAATGCCATTTGTCTTCATGACACAGAGGGAGAAGACTCAGCGAGCCCATGCATATGGTTAGTTTTCAGGGACCTTTGACTTCTTCTGGCCTTTGACCTCAGTGTTTCAATCAAGACAACACTAAGCTGTGCACGGTGCCACCTTTTAGTATCTAGTAACCGCGGTTCTTAAAGATTACAAGTCAAACCCAGAATAAAAAAAGACACCTAATACAGGATTTCAGCAGAACACAGATTACCAATACCAGTGCTGAAAATCTGAAAATCCAAGATCATTTGCACCCTAGCCACTGACAAGCCTAGACTCCTATACACTAACATTTCAGACGCTCTGGTCCCCTTTGATCCAGAAGTCCTTTTCTGCACACTGGGTCTCAGTCCACATTTCCAAACCAACAGGCACAAACTGGCCTGAGCTTCTCAAAAATTGCCAGTACTGGTAGTCCCTTTTCTTTAGACCATGGCCGAAGGTGGTACCACTGTATAAGCAACCTGCTGGTTAAGGATTTGCCTAGTACATCAGAGACATTGCTACAAACATTTCTCCTTTATGTCATCTTTCAGATCGATATCTGCCAGAAACTGGTGCTATGCCCTTGGGTAGGGAAAAGAACTGAAATGCAGGAGGAAAACCCTAATATCAGGGAACTACAGCCCTCCCCCAGAGACCAGAAGGTTTGGTCCTTCCCTCTTGTGACCAGCGAGAACCTCACCTACCCAACAGTAAAGCTCTGCTGTCTTTCTAGCCCAACAGCAAAGTTTTCACTGCAGGGGCAGAGGTTATACAGTTCAACAAAGAATCAAGTCCTACTGCCCTCCACACAGGTTAGAGAAGAGAGGGAGAATGAAGGAGCTGCAAATCCTGTGTACTGCCCCACACTGAGCTTCTTCCTACTCCATGCCCATGTGACACACATAAATATTACTCTCTGATGATACATCTCACACTTCCACACTAGCTTGGACTTAAACGCTCCTGACCTGGGACCGTTTCTCCATGCAAAAATTTTACTTTCTTTTGCATAGAAATTAATTTTGCATGAGCGGGAAGTTGGAGGAAGGCTGGCTCTCCCTTAGGAAGGAAAGACTGTGGCTGGTGAGTGAAGCTGAGTGTGTAGCTGTATCCTGGACTCTGGCTGACAGAACATAAGACCTCTTTTATACTCAGCCTCTGTGGACAAAATCTAGTCCAGCATGTTCAGAAGCCATGGTGACTGCTGACATACTCTTCTACAATCCTTGAGCTGCAACTCCTGCACTTAAACATAACTGCACATATCAAATTATGCCGCAAACATTAGCTGCTTTCCTAGGTGGTTTCTCATTGCTTTCTCCTGGACTGCTCAAAACCTTCCTGAAGAAGGTGGTTGCCCTTTTAGGCTCTTTGAGAAGAGCCAGGGTGGTCATTTTTGCACAGGAGAAGACAATTGCGCACTTAACCTGGCCAGGGATTGCTGACAGCCATCAGTCACCTCTTCTTCCTCCATCTGGGCGTTGAGCCAGCAGTCTTCTCGGGAATCTCTATGTACTGAGACAGCCATATCCCATAAATAAGTCACATGCAATTATTTTATATCAAAACAATATCTTAGCTTTTAATAAGTGCAACTGCCAATACAGAGAGTCACGCATTATGAATCACTATTTTCTCCTTCCTAGCGCTTTCTAATTTCCTGCTAAGGAGACAAGCTGAATGGGGTCATTAATCTGAATTAGAAATACCATGACCTGCTCTGCACTTTATCTGCTAACATTTTCTGGCATAGCAATATAGGACGGGGTTTTGTATTTCAGACAACAGTAGGATGTGAGAAATGTAGGTCCTCATTTTAAATAACCTCAGGAAGAACCGTATTTTTACTAGCAAACTCTTAAATTTAAGTGCCGCGCAGGGTTCTCTGTCTTGAAGCATCACAGAAAATATGTTGGCCAGACAGCAGATAACATGTTCTTTAAACAAGCTAACATGGGGACTTTGCTCCTTTACATTCTAATTGAATATTGGAATATTTTTGAAAATACATAGATGAATGAGTTCACAAAACAACTATGAATAGAAATACAAGGTAATAATCATAAAAAGCGTATAAATAACATCAATGTTCAGAAAATTAATGAAAAACACTGTACCTGTTTTTATTTTCCATTTACAATGCAATTTTCCTCACTTGGGAGTCCAAAGACCCTGACAAAAGACAGGTCATGCTGGGTCTATGCTTTTCAAGCAGAACTGCACTCTGATCTCTGCAGAGAGTTGTTCAAAGACACAAAGATGATATAGCCCAAGGGGTCCAATATCTGAAAACACTTATGCACTCAAGCCTTGCTTTCTTTTTTTATTATTACTTTTTATTAGACTAAAATGGAAAGTGCAAGCTCTAGTCATGGAGTACATTCCCATTGTGCAAGGAACAGGACAAATTCAGACCAACAAAAATAATATGCCAGAACTGAGACTTAAGTGTTGCCTGGACTTCTTGCCAGCCATTTTACAAAGGAATGCATCTCCCTCAAAATAACTTTCCGCAAATGGATAATCCCAGAAAAGTCAGTGGGAGTTTTCCACAGGATTTAAACTGCTCATGGAAACAAGAATTTCCAGCATCCAGCCCAAGGCCCCAATGAGCTCGTGTGCGAGGTTGCCCGAGTTTCCAGAGCTCCTCTAGCAGGACTGGGCCTAATTCAGAGAACAGCATTTACAAACGACCATGCCTGGAACGACGAACAGCAGCCACCCGGGACTCAGCATCCTGAACAGCAGCAGCACGAAGAGAAGTTTTGGCTGAAGATACTGAAGCAAATGCAGCACATATATCTAATGTGACAGAACACAGCCAAGTCTCACTACAAATTATTCAGTAATTATTCTCCGATCCCCATATACATTTGAGAAGCCAAGAAGATTAAAAGCCAGTAGTAAAACTATTTTCCCCCCCTTATTTCTTTGGTGAAGTCCTAATTTTCTCCTGCCTACGGCAGTTTTACTACGCCAAAATCCCTTCAGCATTTAATTCTACTTAGAACTAAGTCATCTTTCTTCTGACCTAGACCTCTGCCTCCCAGGGTGTTAAATTTATTATCAGGTTTTGATATTATGTTAGACAGCTACGTTTCATAGTGGGAACATTTTTCAGCACTGCAAACCTTGTAGCTAAACATGTATTAAGACAGACTACAAATTAGAGCCAAGTAAGTTAATTAAAGCAGAAGAGACAGCTTTTCAGTTGTTCAAATTTCTCTGTGTTTCAGTCACTGGTGGCTGTGCCTCTATACTTCTCAAGGAGGGGACAAGCAACTCAAATTTCAGCAGCTTCTCAGTCTGCTGACATGACAGAGGAGAGGGAGAAAAGTTAATCCTGAAGTTTACAGCTATCAAGAAATAGATATTAAAATTGCAGGCTAAGATCACTCAAATTTTTGACAAGTTTTGTACAAATGAGCACTGCTGTGGTCGCCTCCTCCCTCATCCTTGTACAACACATGCCAAGAGAACATGAAATAAAGTGTTAGTTCTTGAAACAAGATGAGCATTGATGGGTGAGCTGATTTCTTCCCTTATTTGACATAAAGAAATTTTACATGAACGTGAGAGTTTTCAGTGCAAACAGGTTGAAAATAATGCAATGTACAGGCTACAGAACCACTTTTTCCCCCCCACTATTTCTATTAACATGTGACACTCACAAGAGATGGGATAGAGCTGAGAAAATGAAAGTTGCCTATATTGCTTCCCATCATTTGCTTTTTTCCTAAGTTTACCCTCCCCAAATCTCCCTTTCTTGTTACTGGGACATCGAAATTCTCATATGAAATAGCTACTTCCTTTGACTCAAAAAGACATTTTGTGCTGAAAAAAGATTAAAGAGATAGAAGCTCCTGTCTTGATTTTTTTTTTTTTTTAATAAATATATACACTGGCATAGAAGCTAAAAAGAGCAAGGTAGCCTTTAAAAGAGTGGGTGTACTTAGAAGTAAGCTATCTGTTGTTTGATCAGTTCTGACTTCCTTTTATTCAAGAGAAAGAATTGCAAACCGCAGCGCTGGTGACCTGTGGTTTGACAACTGGTTTAGTATCAGGAAACGACTTGCTCTACACTAGGCCAGCACTGTTTTGTTTTATTTTTTCCTATTTTCAGCCTTTGACTAGGTAAAAAAAAAAATTATTACCTTTTGGCAAACAGTTAAGAGTGCAGGAATTGCTGGTCAGCAGTCTTGCTATTTCAGCATCCTGACTTTGCCAGCGGCTTTCAGGAAAGACATCTTTTTTTTGGTCAAACTTTACTATTATCACGAGGGCCCATACAAACACTCACTCGTGGCTGTGCCCCCTTGGCTAAGCACATCAAATAGTCTTTCCTTAACTTTGAAGATGATCCAAACAGTCATCTCATCAACCTTCTTTATTGCACAGTACTAACCTTTGAGGAATTTCATTGTTTCTCAAGGAAAACCTCATGATTTTCCACCGACACATTTCCATTGCTGAGCAGTACTTCTGTCCTCACGGTGGGTCACAGCACTTAAGAATAATAAAGTCTATTCCCAAATGAATTCCTTGTCCAGCTTGAGTTGTGACACTAATAGGTACATCCTAAACTCTCTAGTATATTTCCAAATCCCAGTAAAGCTGTAACACATTCTAACACTTTTTTTTTTTTTCCCTCTCCTTACGCCGCCATCCAGTTTTTCCAAAGGAAACACAGCAGTTCTTTTCATGAGCTTTTTGAGAATTTCAGAGGCTGACAATCAGCCATGCAGTAATTCCTAGAAAAAGTAAAGCAGAACAACTGAACATTTGAACTCCCACAAATAACCCCCACAATGATTTTCCACATGACCCAGAAGAATTATTTTTAGAACCAGAAAAGTAGTTTTATCCTCTATTTCCATTTAGTCCTTGTGATGTTGGACAGGACATTCAGTAAGGATAAGCATTATTATTTCTCCATGATGTGTATTCGTTTAGAAAAACTGTAATTCCTAGAAGTACCAGCCATGATGAAGACACACTGTTCTAAGCACTGTGTAACTTACGGTAAGAAACAGCTTCTGCCTCCTGAGAATTTACAATCAAAACAGACGAAACAGAGAAGACAAGAGGATGAGAAGTCTGTTTTGCAGGAAGGGGATCTTCTTCGGTTTCCAGTTTTGCCACAGTTTTGTGTGAGATAGGACAAGCTTTCTAGACTTAAGACTCTAGTCTTTGTTCAATCACAAGTGTCTTCTGCCTTGACCATCTTCCTGTGAACTGAGAGTTTTCAGCAAAGGCACTCAAATGCAGCTTTTCTGAGGGCCACCTAGGATCCAACAGGCAACTTCCCTTTACTCTGGATTTTTGTTTTTCTTTATTCACTTTCCAGCACTTGGGAGTATTAGGTGCCATTGGGAGGTCATAGAAGAGGTTCAGTGGTGCAAATCAGACCATCAGATTTCCAGTTTTGACACACCCATGACTTCAGAGCCCACCAAAGTTCATGTTATTTCCATAGCATCTCTATTCTGTTCACTTCTTGGCCAATACATGCTGCTTAAAATGACAATAATAACAAATGTTTATGACCACCTCACAGGACCCCAGCATTTCTGACACCAGTTCTTGAATTTTATCAAACCTCCAATTATTGTAATGCTAAGGGGAGATACATAGTATGCTATCTTGCACGATAGGGTAATACTTCCCACACAAATTTACTTGAGTTACTTGCTAATCTCTTACTTATTTCTACAGCCTGAGGACAATCAACAGCCAATGACAAATGCTGTGTAAGCAGCTTTTTCTGTATTAAACTACACAGAACTTTAATTTGCGTGGCACAGTAAATGAAGCCATAAATTATTTTTACTGTAAAAGCCCATTACTATATATCATATTACAGACTAACCCAAATTCTGGTGCATGCAACTAAAATGCATTGCAGCAAATGGTTGTGGAGGAGCTATGGAAGTGTGGACAGTATGATAGATTAAATCCCAAGAAAATGCTGCTGCTGTCCACAGATGGGTGATTTTCTTACCCATTAGTCTTTTGGTGAGACAGCATAGGATTTGTGCATTGAAAAATTCTGAGAACAAATATAAAAATATGATAAATATAATTCTGACATCAAATAAAAGCACCTGTAAATACCTCAGTAACTATTTTAATACCTATTTTAGTAGCTAATAGAAGACACAATCCAAACCTATTTATAAGCCAGTCATTTATTTCTGAAATACTTTCTAGAATTGGTATACAAGTATTCATGTGCCCCCATTGCTTTTCTCTCTGTTATCTCCTAGAGCAATCATGCCCACAGCAAGATGCAAGAAGCCTATTTCCATTTTTAAAGAGTTTCCATTTTTACTGCCTTTTTCCTGAAGTCTTAGCTTTTCCAAATGCCACTTCCTTGGAACCTTTTTTCCCTGCTGGTTAATCTCTGCCCGGATACGATTTATTGTCTGAGTGCATCCATGCAGTGACAAGCGTTGAGGGTGGTAAGGTGTAACATTAGTTACATTATCTTTGTGAACAAAGTATTCACTTTGTAGTTCTCTACTATACTGGCCAGTGATCAGACAATGCTTTGCTTTTTGTCAGACCTTTTTGGTCCATCTGGCAGCCAGAGGCACTAACAGATCCTCGTCCTCCGCTCTCCTGACTATCCAAGGAACTTTTCTACAGCAGTATCTACATGTGTAGAGGGTGCCAAGGTACCGAAGTGTGCATATGCAGCCAAAAGCCATAAAACGCAGAAGTTCAGATTGCAATGTCAACTCTCTCACCCATGCTGCTCATGTGCGCTGTTTCAGTGGAGTCATTCCTGTGTTTTTTGACAAAGCCTTTACAAGGCAAGAGCTCTCTCCAAGTATGAACTCCACTTGAAATCCATGAAAATCAAAGGGATGCATCAGTTGGTTAAAAAAGATTTGGCATTTGTGCCTACATTCCCAGCACCGGTGAACCAGGCCCTAGTTCATCTCTGGGCTCTTCCTTAATATCAAAAGTACACCAAAACCTCCCATAGCATTTATATTCCTATAGGATAAACTACTCTACACAGACCTTTTTGTGCTGTGAAACATTGCAGATTAAATACCTTGGCTCAGCAAAGGGTTCTCTTCAAAGCTTTCACCTCTGCAGTTTCTCTCTCTTGAGATATCCGGTTGACACATCGATAGCAACACCGGTACAGGTTCGGTATCCATATTTAACACACTTTTGTTTCATGTCAGAGTTATTACAGATCTAGAGAACCTAATTATATACACTTAGTTTGGTACTGATTTTTAAGTCTTGCTTTGTTAATTGTGTTGTTTGTTGGGTTTTGTGTTTTGGGGTTTTTTTCTTTTTTAAAAAAGTGGCTAAACATTTGAGTGATTTTTAAGCTAAATAAAGATTCCATGAGAATAATCACTTTAAAGAAACTACTGAAAAGCTTCTGTGAGAACACTACAATTTACAGTGAATCAAAAGGAAAAATTCCAAGTACAGAATTTTTAATTTAGGAATTTTGTACAGTGGATTTTACTTTGTGATTTCATCCAAAATAGATCAGAACGCATCAGAAACTCATGAAATTCCGTACGTCATCCGTGCGCTATATATAGACACGTGACACACCATGCTACTTATTGTAAGCAAGTTGTATCAATTTGCATGTTAAAAAGGTTATCTTGATTTTATCCTCATTTTATGGGTAGAAATAGTTAAATGATAGACTGTAGGAACGTCACAGGAGTGATCTGTGTCTCCCTCACTAATGTACAGGGCACAGCTCAAGATCTAGGCCTACGCAGAAATTCATTTACCATGAAAACACACGCAGAAATATTCCCAGAATATATTTCACAAACAAGACAAAACCACCCTATCAGTCCTTCTTCATTTGTCCCTTTCCACGAGCCCTTCTCTGCCCTGTTCCGGAGAAAATTAGATTATTTTTAATACAATGCGTGGCGACGTTACTGTTGTGTTATCTCAGCAGGAAGCAGGCTGCTGGTGAAAGCCGGCACTCGGCAGGGACCAAGCAGTGCTGCAGCTGCATTCGTGCATTATCCCACCAGGTGCTGCACCAGTCTCAGAGGGAAAACTCACTTGTTTTTTTTTTTTTCCTCTGATCCCTTCCACTGCTCACAGTTAGAAAGAACTTGGAGAGGAGTTAAGAGTCCAAGGGGAGTGGGAAAGCAAAATAAATTTCATGGCTGAACTCTGGCACCTGGTAGGTATGATGGTGCAAAGAGCCTGAGCGTGTCCCAGCACGGCAGGAACGTGCTGCCCCCACAGCACAGGGCTCTGCGTGACCCCAGCGAGCAGCAGCAAATGGCCAGAGGTTAGTATCTGTACCTCCTAATCCAGGCACTGGCGTCCAGCCCAGAGCCACTAACCTCACGAGGACTCTCCCCATTGAATCCACAGAGATTAGACTCCGGCACAGGGAGAATTTTGCACCAGGCGTAAAAGTTTTATTCTTTTTGGGGGACAGTCTATGAATCTCCTGCTTCCAGGATGAATTTGCATTTTGCTGCTCTTTCAGTTTGCAAATCTAACAAAACAATCTGCATTTTTTTTAATAGCAAAAATCATTCTCACCATCAACAAGTCAGAATTTAGAGAAGCCTTGTTTTGTTTTGTTTTGTTCCTTTTTGTACCTCAATAAATGAAAACTCGGATTCTGGAGAGCCCAAGAGAAATTTAGCCATAATTCAAGCAATCAAATCCACATCTCAATGAGCGTGCAGGGTCAAGATGCCAGATTCTGTTTGCTTAGGTGGCTCTCATCATTATCTGATTTCTTTCTCTCCATGGTTAATGGCTGTACTGAGAAGCACGTTCCATTTACACAAATAGCATTCTAGTTCTTTAATTAAAATGCAGCATAATCAGAAACAATTGAACAGACATCACCGAGGCACAAGACAGAACAGCTTGTAACACACAAGCCACAGTATTAAGGCTGCAGACGATTTTCATTTGTTTCCTTATTAAGGAACATAAATGAAGCCTTATATTATTTGAAGATGCTTAGAGAATATAGGTATGAGCACTTGGTGGGTTAATCACTTCCAGACAGAAGACTATTGGTAATTTCTTTAATTACAGTACAACTAATCAAACACAGAAAACTCAAAAGAATTGGCCAGTTCCTATGGATTAGACTGCAGGGGTCCCATCTAATTTCAGCGACTTAGCCCACGATTTCAAGTAATGTATTTCAACTCGGAACTCCAGAACAAAACCCAAAGCTGTATAGCAGATGGTGAGGTTACTACACCATTTTCTGTATTTTTATTTAATATAGCTACAGCTGAGGTTGGAAGAGAGTATTAAGAATAAAGTAAATTTATCGAATGAAGTCTCTTTCTATGGAGCTAGTATAATTAGTTTAAACCTGCTGCAAAAACATAAATTCATAAACTCTTAAAAGCCATTTAGTCTCAGCCTTTGTTCAAAAGAACAAATACAATTCTCAAAGCAAATGCAATTGTATAAACTGTTTCTTTTGTCTGTTTTAAGGCATTAATGTTTAAGACTGGAATTTATTTTCTTTATATTGCTACTTAATTACATTTGTTTAGGGTTTTTTAAGTGTATAAAATAAATTATTGTCATTGGCTTAATATTTTCCTGAATTGTAATCTAGTTCATTTTCTAATTATTTTTTAATATGCATTTTTCATCTTTTTAAAGGTCTTTTATAAAATTAAGATGTTCATACTTGACTAATTCTGACATAAGAAAAAAGAATAAGATGGGTGAATCAGGAATCAACTCTTGCTCGAGAAGACCTAAAGAATCTTAAATGTATTCACAGTGACACACGGAATAATAATTAATTTTACATGGCACTATAATGGAGGAGGTAATAGAGTATATTACAATGCATGAAAATAACACCCGTCTTTAATCCAACATATGGTTTTCATGAAAGATGAACTTAAATTACAGAGCAACCAGGGGGAAAAAAAAAGGAAGGTTAGCAAGTGAACACAGGGACAATTTACTACCTTAATATAAATACAGAAGGAAAAATATCTTTCTGGCAAAGCTTATTGACACAAGGATGAAAAGTTAAATTTCAGGGAAATTCCCTTCATCAAATACAGCAGTTGGAAAGAATGTAAGCACAATCCTTTGCTCTCCCATCTTAAAACAGAAAGGAATTGCCCAAAGACTTTCAGATACCTCTAGATTTTTACAGCTAGTTTGTAATATGTATTTCTGCATCTTGATTCTCCAGAGAACTTGCTATCCTCCTGCTAAATCTCATTTGTACTCCAGCCAGTTCTCACCTTGAATCTTCTAGGAGCCTTCTGACCTCAGGTGCACACAGTTAATTCCTCTTAGTAATTTATCTTATACTTCTTTTCAGCTAATTCAATTACTTCTTGATTAGCGATACAAGACAAAAGAGAAAATAAACCTAGTATATCATTAATGAGCACAGTCAGGAAATTCACGCAAAGGTTTCCATGTGAGGTCTCTTCAGCAGACCCCAATGACATATGAAACGAATGGGGGATCTCAGTGCCATCCTCCAGAATGGTCCTGATGCAACAGGACTGGTTATACGCCGCTGATGTTCACTTGAGCTGGTCTTGCTCAGCTTCTAGCCAGTGCTATGGGATTCACTCATCCTCCAAGGTCTCTACAGTAGGACACCCTAACACAGGCCAACGCACATCTGCTACCTCTGCTTCTTGAGGCAGCACTTGGACTATGACTTCCTTCAGTGCCTCACCTCAGCATGCTCACTGCCACATAATACACAGGGTTCAATTTTCTGGCTGTCAGCCCTCTGCCCTTTTTCTGGTCTTTGGTGCCACCATATAGCTCCCTCTCCCACACTCTGTTGCTGCGGAGCACTGCCATTGCCCAGATACCAACCAAATTAAGCTTACGTACAGACAATACTGCCATCCATATCTGCTGATAATCCTTCACCACTACATATCCATTAAATATGGATTAGAGAAGCAATCAGAGCATTTAAGAAGTAATTACTGTGTACTGGTTTCTGCAAAGGAACAAGACAAATTAGTTATGAGGTAATTATGGGAGAGCTCTTTTCAGGACTTTTGCAGAAGGAACAGCAACAACTGTAATGACTGATTTTTAACAAGAGCTTCCAGTCCAGCCTTCTACTTTCTCTGACTCTCTGGCTAAAATTTTCAAGAAAACAACAGAACATATTCAGACAAATACCAAGTTAGAATAAAATAGTTTAGCCTCTAGTAAAAACAATAAAATATATTTCCTATTATAAAAAGAGTTTTAAAACCTTCTTGGAGCAAATGAAATGAGGATGATGACTGGTCTGTGACTGAAGGTATGGACTGGGAAATGAACACCTCTTCCTCTTTGGAGAGCTGTGCAATTTCCCTGAATCCAAATTCCCTGGTTAAAAAACAGGAAGAATGACACCTTCATTATCTCATACAGATGATACAAAACTAAAGACACTAGTGCCTCAGTGAAGGCTAGTAACTGTGTAAGTCACAGGCAGATAGCTGAAGACCGAGCTGACAGTTAAGTCAGAAATTTGCTTATTTCAGAAATGTTGGGTTAGAGTTCCCCAAGTTAAGATGTAGCACTCCTCCATATGCACGCAGTGAGGCAGACTGTTCTCTGAGACTGTGAAGCCCAGAAGTAATGATTTGGTGCACATGCATTCATGAGGACCTTTGTTGACTACTGAAAGGTTTAATCAAATACACAGAGGGTTCCCAAAATGTTTGAGCAGATACTTAGGCGGACCATTTCGTATACTATCTGCACACTTAACCGCATATGCTCCTTGTACTCTTAAAACAGCCCACTTTGCTTTAGCTCCAGCCAAAGAGGATACGAGAGGAAAGTGGAAGGCAAATTCTGCTGGCCCCAGAGCTCCAGGGAGTCCTTCTACTAGTTTGTTAAATCGTACCGTTAAAAGACCTACTTACCTGCAACTTCAGAGCTGCTCAGCAAGTCTGTGCATACAGGAAAATAGTTTTCTCCTACCAGCCTCCTCCAACTGGAAAAGGATTGCTCTTCTAGTAAATATCACCAAATGCTAAAACTGCAGACTACTGCACTATTGCAATATGTGAGACGTAACATTTAATCTTGTAAGGGAAAACTATAACAAAACATGTATGGTCATGAAGGTTAAGAAGTTGATACGTAGCTATACTGAACTGAATGTAATTTTGGTGCACAGAACACAGATTGAAGAACATAAAATGGCATTATTTTCCACCTTTTAAAATTGCTATGGACACGTGCACAAAAGCAGATTACCTGAGAGTTTTTAGCATTCATCTAGCTGTCCTTTCATATCATAAATGGAATATTGTTATCTCCAGTGCAACTAAATGATGTTACAAAAGGTGATTTCAGATAAAGAGTAATGGAGGAAACTGATGAACCTGACAAAAATAAACATTCTGTAAAGATGAAAATGTTTCTGCTATCACAGATAGACTATAGTAAGTACTACTTACAGCCAGAACAGTGTATAATCAAAATTATTTTACAGAGCTTACTACATGGTACCACAGCAGCCTTAAATATTTCAGCAATCAGAAAAGGTGTCACCCGGTATCATGCTCACATTCATGTAAGTACTCTTCTGGCTATTAGCTCAAGAACCAAGTAAATGTCACAGCTGGGGGAGACTTGAGCTCCAGAGCACATTTCAAATGAAAAAAATTTACACCCTGCCTCAAGGAACTGTATTTTTCTCAAGCAGCACTTCAAGATATTCCAAGTTCTCCAATACTGTTGCAGCTCCACTCTCTTTAGATTCTCTAGTGTTACCATTACTTGCCTTAAAAACAGGGACAGCTTTAATAAAGGCTTATTTGCCCATTGTACTTTTGGAATTAGGAGAAGACCAGAGGAGCCATTGTATAATGACAGCGAATAGGAACAACTTTGGCTTAACAGGGAAGTGTAAATTTTGACTAATGAGGATACATCCACCTTGTGCCAACTGGTTAAGTGGTGCTTATACATGTTTAATACATACAAACATCTCAAATCCAATCTTTTAATTAAAAAATTATCATAAAAATGAAGATGCTCAGCTAAAGATGACTGCTTCATCCAATGTCATAGACATAATTTTATTATTTCATTTAATTCTTTCAAGCATAATTTTGAGCAGTGTCTTCTTTGGTCACCACACTAGAGGGGATCCTATAGTAGTTATTGGATGCAGTAAAACAGTCCAGTCAGCGTTAAGCTGTCATTGCCACGTCTTTGTTAGGTGTAGCGGTAGAGTACTCTGCTGCTAGAGGAGAAACCACAACCAAACGAACTGTGCCATGTAAAGCAAGGAAAAATTATTTGTTTTCCCTTGATCCACAGGAACAGAAAACTTTTCCAGGGAGGAACGAGCCCATAGCCAGCAGGAGAATATTCACTCCCTGTGCCTGCTCACTGCTGGCCACCGCTATGGATCAGAAAGGAAACAGAGCACGGGCCTTCTCCTGGCACAGATGAGGATCTGCACTTCTCCTGCACTGTAACTGCTTGGCAAGTATCTCCCATCCAGCAATAAGCAATGTCCTATTCGCGCTATATGGTGCTACACAGCTACTTCAGATGCACTGCAGGCATTCTGCGTGTACATGTGTACACCCTGGAGGCATAAACTTAGCGACCACTGTTAGGAAATTTGTTGAAGGAGCAGCATTTCCTAGCAAATGCACATTCGTAACTCTCCCTGAAACAAGGGTTCCAGTATAACTGTGGTCAAAATCTGGTCCAAAGGAAGCTATGCTTATTTATATTCTGGAGACAGATTTGAGCCCTTAGTATCTTGTTTTTCATATTAACTTTAAGAAAGCATGCCTTTTCCAAGGCTTGCTAATGAGCCTAGCATACTTAGGGAAAAAATGTAAAATATACAAACAAACTCACTGTCAGATGGGTTTTTCCAAGGCCTGGACTGAAACTCATAGAAATAAGAAATAAATGTTATGTCCCTCCAAATCTCTTACAAACTCTGACGAAGAAAAAAAAAAAAAAAAGAACAACCTTGACTTTCTGGCCAAATTTCCCAGCTGCTTTTGCAATTCATAACGGGTCTGGCTGAAGAGTTGGTTCATTTTTATAAATCCAGTTCCTTTTCACAAAAATGTTACTTTAATAACATCCAAATCCTGATTATTTTGTGCTTAAAAGCAAACTTTGTTAAAAGACGGTGCCTTCTCCTACAATGCACTTTCACTCAACATATATGAAAACACCTCTAAATTTCTTTTGGAAAGAGCATGCTCCTTCCAGAACTAGTGTTGTTACTCAGAGATTAGGATGACTGCATTTGAGACGAAAATTAATAAATCAATACAGAAGTACAGAGTCTAAAATCCTGGTGATCAGTAAAACTGTCAGAACATGCAAGACACTGTCTTCAGAAACCACATATGTTCAAAATTCAACTAACTAGTGAACAATCAATGCAAGTTCCAAACTGACAATATCACTGCAAATGTCAGAATACACAAATGTCAGTTTTTGAAGGATATATTTAATAGTATTTCCTGTATTTCATCAATGCTAATCAGCAGTGGATTCTCAAGGATTCTTCTACCTTCTTGCAGGTGTAACATTTTCAAAGATTCACCCGCTAACAAACTTCTCTGTTTTTCCTATAAATGCATGAGCAGCATGTATTTTGTACCTAAACTGTTGTAAGCAGAAATCAGAAAATATTTTTGTTATGTATGCACACAGTTATTCATACAATTGTATAACTTTTGTGTTCAAAGACACATATTGCAAGTACCCATGTGTACTGTAACCTGACTCACCTGAGCATGTTCTCCTCAACATTAGTTATTTCCTGTCAAATTACACAGAAATAACCATATAGGGACCAAACGTGATTCTCAGAAATACATATGCTAGGCTTGCCACAAAGCCTTTTTCCACTTCCAGGCTCCATTACTCAAAATAGCTGTAGCTCTGAAGTATTTCCAAAAAGCTGGCAAGACACAAACCAGCTTTCACATGCCAGTTGCAGCCACTTGTTTCTCACCTCCTAAGTGACAGTGAAGGGGTCTGGAGAGCTCTTGACCAGATTAAACCTTTCCTCCACCATATGCACCAGAAGTCTGTATGTAGCTACTTCTCATAATATGCTTCTCTTTTCAGCACAGACAGCTTGCTTAAAGAAGTAAATATTGTAACTTCTGACATCTTACAAATTTTTTCTGGTGGACAGTACAACATTTCGTAGCCAGGGTGTCTCTAATGCTGCTGCATACAATGAACCAGCCACTTTCAGCTCCCAAATAAGTAGTTCACACAATTTTGCTTGATGAAAATTTAGGAAACAAGTTAAAATGTATCACATGAAATCACACTAGCATTTGCAGACTGTCCTTCAAAGAACCTGCCTACCAAGGTCAAAAAGCAGTCACCTGAAATGGGATTATCACCAAAAAGAGATTTAGTTGGTGATTCAGCTTCCTCCGATTAAGTTCTCCAGCTAGTCCTTGTTAAGGGACAAAGCACTTCTTGCCATACTTCCTAAGCATGTCATACTGTATAGCACAAGCCACGACCACCTTCCTGTTCACTTGTGTCAACATTAGACAAGAAGCCAGCTCAGTAAACCAAATCTTCAGAAACTAAAGGGAGGACAAAACCAGTACAGACTCCGTCATATGGCAAACCTTACTAAGTCTCACAAATTGCTATACCATGGTATGATTTGAACCGAGTGCCATTGAGCACACAGAGGAACACGTCACCAAAAGAGGGGGAAACAGCAGCAACCTGGAGCTCAAAAGCTCACATCTCCTCTCCTCAAAAGTCAGTCCTGTGGTATTTCAGGGGGAAGGGTTCCAAGCCGAGCACCAGCAGACCCACAGGACGATGAGGACTTTGAGAATTCCAGAGTTTGCTGCTCCAGAAATACACTGTTTGACCAGCCTGCTGTCCGAGCCAATTCCTACTAAAACAAACATTTAACATGTGCAAATACTAAAAGATGAATTTCCTGTTTGAACAGTCAGCACAACAGAGTATTGCCAAAAGAATCATTGCAACATCTGTCAACGTAACCAACCAACTACCAGCCAGAAAACAGGACAACCATCATCTGTCATCAAGAGACAGAAAGAATGTCCCAGCAAAGCCTTCCTGTATCAAATTCCACCACGGAGACAAATGACTAGCAGGACAGGGTGCAAGCAAGACAGTTGCTGTGATCTCCTACCCTTCCCTTCATACCCAAATAAGCTAATAATCAGCTTAGGAGTGAAAGTACCTTTGCTGCTCAAAGGATACATAAAAGCAGCAAAGGAACCACACTCTGGGCAGTGACAAGTTTGAGATTCATTCTGCCCTCCCCAAAGATGCACTGATTCGCTTACCACCACGATGCCATTTCCCTCAGTTAACAGAGCTTACAAGCCTGGCCAAATATCCACAGAAGATATGTAAATACAGTGTAATGATGGCAATGACAAGTTATTAATATCAACAAGAGACTGTGCTTCGAGTTTTTTAAACTAAGTATTTCCAAGATCTTTGCTCATTTTCTGAGCATTCACATAAACATCATCACTCACTTTCAATCAACTGATAATAAAAAGGTTTAGTTTAAGTTCTGAGAGACAATGTGTTCTTGCTGACAGCTCATTGCACACTCCTGCTCAACAGAAGCAGGTGTCTACTGGTACCTGCAGGTGTGTTATAGTCCTCAACATTTCCTTCTTGCAGGAGAGCATGGACTCACTCTGAAAAGCTGTCTGTACGTGCAGTGGGACACTCTCAAGCCATGAGAGTTGTTACTATACCAGGAGAAACAATGCTGATGCAGCTATGGGGGTTTTTTTGACCTATTTGAAGAAATAAAAATTCCTCTTTAGCCTGAGTACCTGAAAAGTTATTACAGGTGTATGCAGTGAAAAGGTAGCTATCAGTTCTGCAGCCATGCTTTAAAAATTATGTAAAAAAACCCCAGAGGAAGCCAAATTAAATCTAGTCTAATTTGACCAGCCAGTTAATGAATCGTCCAGTGCCAAGCAGGAGGCTTCTGGCCACAAATGGCCAGGGGAAGATTCCCTTTGTGAACTTGCTGCTAGTGGAAATCCGGTGAAGAATTTTCTGAGCCAGTTCTTACATGCCAGGGGATAAAGAAAAGAAAAAAAAAAAAAAAAAAAGTGTAGCAGAGCAGTTTATAATATCTCAAGTAGAATATGCTAGAGGAAGACTAGCAGTAGCAAGACACAACTGATTTCCAAACGCTCTCCCCCTGTATACCTGGACCAAGCCTGCAGGGAGAAGCTGAGCTCGCTGCCATTTCAGCCACAGCTCGCATGCCTGGGATTTGTAAATGTGAACGGGGCCCTTAACTTCCAAAACCCTTTTTCCTGTTTCTATTTTAAACTAAAATGAGCCACTCAGAACTTGTAGAAGGCATGTCCATGAATCTTTCCAGGCTCAGGGCATCTAAAATGCTAGCAAAAAATGTTGCATTTGCAATTTGTTGCAAGTTTGCTGACTGCTATTTGAAACATAAAATCACAGAAAGTAAAAATGGGGCTGGGGGCGGGGGGGGTGAGGGAGGAAGCTATTGACACTGCTTAGGACTGACACCTGATTAGTATATCTAACATTTCCAGTGTTTTATATGGTTTCTAGCTTACTTTCACACATTGCTGATGGTAGTTTCCCTTGTTTCCTTTGAGAAACCACCCACAGAAATAACATACCTCATTATTAAGAAGCTCTTCTCAATATCCAAGCTTAGTTTTCTTTTTCCTTAATTTTATATTACCAGTCTTAATTATGTTTTTTCCCTCATTCTAAATTACTCCTTTATTACTTTGATATTTAATGTTCTCCCTCTCACTGGTAATCAGTGGAACAGTTACATTCAGAAAAACCCAAGATAAACACAATTAATTAGTGAGAAAATTTTGTAAATCACTAGCTGCATAAATAACAACCCCACTTGATAATGCGCCGCTTACCATTCCTGCACAATACCAAAACCTATCTTGATAGTTTGCATTCAATTATTTGACACGAAGTTTAGAGGATAAAGACTCAAATGCGCCTTTAAACATGCAGTGTGGCTATAGAGCAGTTTCTTGAAGACAGGACGCGCAGTTTGAAGCAGTTAAATCCAGCTGGCTGAATGATCCATACAGCTGTGGCTTCCCTCAGCTCTTAAATAAAATATTAGGGTGTGTTTCTATTGTTTGTTAGCTGTCATCAGCCCATCTTTCAGCTGACGGAGGTTAAAGGCTATGTAGATTCCTGGGACAGCTGTTTGGTAATTGTCACAGCCAGTTACTTGGTAACCTACGAACAGCAATCTCAGGAGGTAGATTCTTGGTTGCTAAGCGATAAATTCAGGTAAAATAACCTTTTCCTGGATTTTATTGCAACTACAGGCTCCAACTGTCCAAAGCTCTTTTTTTTTTTCTTCCCAGGGATGGGATTTAAAATTATTGCTGAATAACTTTTCTGGGATCTTATGCAGCATTCAGCATGGGTCAAATGAAGTGGCACTATATTCAACTCCTATTTAAATGGATAAATCCACAATAGACTTCCTACAGCATGTTGCAGTGTGTGTAGTTAATTTGCTGGGTATAAGAGACTGATGTACACAATAACAGGCTGAGGAAAACAGGAAAAAAAGGCAGGCCCTCCTGCAAAAAAGGTTTTGTGTTCGTATTTCCTTCCCTTTTTCAGTTTGGGATTTTTTTATTTTTAAGAAAATGGAACATACAGGTTTGAGCTGAGCCAGATGCTTCTGTGACTAACGCTTGCTAAGCAAACCACCGAAGACCTCGCTGCCCTTGGCAGCATTATAAGGGTCAAAATTCCACATGTCCGCGCAGTTCTTTAGCAATTTTTCCCACATGTGTGTCACAAGCAGGAGCTTTCAAACATCATCTTGGCTTCAGTGCCAGCTCTTGGTGTGCCCTAATTTCTTCACCTATGAAATGGAGATATTGGCAAGACTTATTTTTCTACATCGCAACCTTATTTATGAAGGCCTTTGAGGATGAGAGTCTGCTCTTGCCCAACAGACTCATAATGTTCTGATGTTTCATTAGCACAGATACAGCTGTGCACAGCGGGGATGGCAAGTCACTGGCAATGGGTGAGAGAGAGACCGGGTTAGCTTGGCTCCGGCTGTCAGCAGCTCGTCCTAACTCTGGATGCGGTACTTGTGTGTGACCCCGTGCGGAGCAGTGTGGGCTGGCTGCTGGGATGGGCTGATGGGGAAAAGGACAGCTGCTCTGCCCTCTCTGCTCAGGGAATGGTTAATGTCCCTGGCTGCTTCAGCTCTATCTTACCCAAACATGCGTCGCAGTTCTGTCTATTCTTTTCATTTGTATTTTCAATAAAGATATTATTATTGGTTGCTATAGGAAAAAAAAATCCTTTCTACCTCTTGTCAGTGTTATTTATCAATTCCCATGCCCATCTTCAAGGAAATTAATAAATCAACATTGCTTTCCTCTAGAAGAGATATGCAAAAAGAAGTTGGCTGGTTGCACTAACCCTATCCCGCTATTACAAAGCAGGACAGAAAAGGGCTATGATTAGGGTTTGGCTGCTGGGTGCACAACAAAGGTTCAGCATGGGCTTCGGGTTAGGAGCATGGTGTAGCTGTCCACAAGATTACTGCAGCCACCTACACATGTCTAATAGCAAGCATAAGCGGCCACCAAAGGCAGTGGTAGTAGCCCAGGGAGTAGCTGACTCCCCTTTCTAGGAGTCTCTGACCAGCATGAAGGAAATCCCATCATGCTTCTTATAACTGCCCACCTTCTTGCAGAGCAGTGCGCATGGCCTCTCCCATAATATCTGAAGGAGGATGACATGTTGGTCCATGCTCTGGGATCACGTTGTCTATATTTCACTGGAGAGCATGATGCACGTGCGCTCGTTACACTGAGCAGAGCATCCATCCTTCTACACAAAAGGCTGATAGAAAACACAACGCAGCATCTCAAAGGAAAAGAAAACTGCAAAGAATGGTGACGGTGAGGAGCACGTACACAAAGTATTTCTGTGTTGTATGTGTGCCATGTCTGCCAAGCTTTCAACCGAAACACCCAGGGCTGTGATGCAAATACACTTTGCTGGAAGAGGACAGACTACAGCAAAACTAGTTTAACACAGATAAGCCAATTGCCTTGTGAATGCCCCAAATTCAAGCTAGGTGGCTCCAAGAAAACATATATGAGAACCATGCCCCTATAGAAGATGACTCCTAAAAGCCTGGGAAATGGGGACAAATTCTGAAAGCATTTTCTGTCCTGATACTCTGTAAAAAACTGATGAAACGCACTTGGTAATATTCAGATTTAGACTAGTATTTCTTCAGTGTCTTTTCTTTGTGTTATACCACTGAACTACTGGTGCTATGCTGGTATAGGATACCTCAGCTAACCAAATAACCCTCCTTTTTTACTAATAAAGGCTGAAGGACTGAACTTAAACCAGCAAATTGGTTTGAATGAGTAATACACAGACATGTAACAAACCCTTTTGTACACAGTCACTGTCACAAAGATTACAGAAATGTTCTCATTTCAATTACTAGAAAAATTACTATTCTGGCCTGTATGTACACAGAAACAGTAGAAAAGTTATGGTTTACAGTGAGACAGAAGGCAGATTTTTCAGTGACTCTACATTTCTGGTGAAGCGAGAAGCTCATTTGATGATGGCAATGTCCTGCCCTTTTTCCTAAACAAGGAGAGGAATTATTTTGAATCCAAAATTCATGTTTCCCTCAGTCTCACTTTTTTTTTTACATATTCAAAGTTACATATTCAAAAGAGTTGCAACATACATTTGGAGAAAGAAGTGCATTAGTAAGGAAGCAATTGCCCCCATCAAACCTGGGGGAGGTGGCTCACTCCAGTATGACGCCAGGTTTTGGTCAGTGCAGGCTGTTTGCTGCAGGAGCGGAGCCAGCTCAGGGAAGGGGTGGTTGAGCGGTCCAGCCCTGACTCTCAGCTCAAGGGCCAGCAGCACACTATGTTTTCAGCTCCTGTATGTCCCATATAGCAAGTGAAGGTGTCTGGCTGGGATTTCTTATTGATAATTTTAGCTTTGTGCTCAATTTCTACAGCCCCAGAAACATAAAAGGTGTAAAGCTGTATTATTGTTTAATTGTATTTATTTGAAAAAGGTAATACTTGCTTCCGTGTAATCTGAAGCTGATCCAGCACCTACGGAGTCAATGAAAAGATTCCTGTTGACTCCAGTATGTTTTGGATCAAGGTCTTAGTAAGAGAGAGTCTTATACCAGGGAATTGTCTATTACTGAAGGAGAGCATCTCATAATCTCTCTCATAACCCAGTCTTCCTATTCCTAAAAACACTTTTCTGAAGAAACAACGTGCCGTCTTTTGTGAGACATTTTCAGGCAGCTTTGAATGCTGAGAAAAATTAACTCGATACAGCAATCATGCCGATAAAGCGTTCGTAAATATGTTTTCAAAATGAAGATCTATCTCAAGAATTAAGCATAATATTAAATCTCTGTGTGACACAGAAAGGAAACAAATGTCCATTTGTCTACAGCATATTACCATCTTGTGCCTAGGATTCTTTTCTTCCCTTAAAATGGCACTATTTTCATATTATTTTTTATCTTTTTGTTAATGTTTCAGAAGACAATTAAACTTTTAATAATAAAGCAATGCCTTCCTCAGAACGGCCAGGCCCTGTTTCTGTTTGCTTATTCTCCTGCTGCTTAGCCAGTAAGCCTACCTAAAGCAGGAGCGATTAAACAAGCCACGACTTTTTGGGACACAGGCAAATGTAGAGTAGAACAGAGAAGGTGAAGATTTTTAAGTCACACAAACCTTAAAATAGCACCCTCCTCACTTGTCATTTTTGTACCTTGACAAGATCTCCAGCAAAAAATTTTGCATTTTCAGTCTCACAAAAACCATGGGTTCTCCAGCAATGAGGCAACGGAAAAAATCAATACTTGCCATGTACCATGTAACCAATAGAATAAGGGCAATGATTTATGTATGGATGGATGCAGACTGAATCAGCTGGGGCCTCAAACAGAGGGAGAGAGAGAGAAGGAGAGAGAGAGAAAGAGAGGTGTGGGGGTGAGCTGGACTGCAGTGATTATTCCTACACTATGGCCAGATTTTTTTTTTTCTGCAGCAATAATCCCCCTCTCTAGCACTGCAGGACATAGAGGAAAGACTAGCAATGTGTGGAATATGTGATGGACCAGCTTTTCTCTTTTTGCCTCAGAATAATGATGCTATGTTGCATATTAAGGTACAGTAAAAAAGGAAGAATGATATATGGTCTGCAGTACTTCAGTCTTCCAGCTACCTCCACCCTAATAAAGACCAATCCAGTGGGTCAACAAGAAATAGTTTAAAGAGAGTCAAATTATCAACAGGAATAAAATGTACCATCACTGCTTCATGACAAGAAAAAGCAGGAAGGGCTTACTGAAGAGAACTACTGTATACCCCAGGAGTTTCTGCTGAGAATATAGTTTTGTAAATTGGATTACCAGGGATACAGCACTATAAGGTATTTAATGACTGTGGTAACTTTTAGGATATCTAATACTGCTGTTGATTTAAAAACAAAACCATCAAGATAAAATTTACTTATCTGTTTGTGTGATGTAGGCTATCAATAAACACTTATCCAAACTGTATTCAATGTTTTATTGCTGTACTATTAATAAATATCTAGTAGATTACTTTAAAGTGACAGTAATTTGCTACAGAAATGTCATACTATTTTTTAAAAAATACCTCCTCTGTAGTTTGTGCAAATTGCTAAAATAATCTGTAAACATTTTTGCAATGCCTCGGATATTCAGACTGTATTTACATTTTTGAGAATCAGATGTTCATTCAGTACTTTCAATATTGTAGTTTGCCATGCAGTAATCTTGTTATAATTAATATTTCTGCCGCAATTACTACTGATGACTGAATCAATTCTCTTTTCTCCCTACAACATTTAAACCTTGGTATTGTCAGTCTTTCTCTTGAAAGGCATAATATTTTTAGAGAATGCTACAGAACAATAGGAGGCCACTAGTTAAATATACCAGTTATGCAATGTTAGATCAATTAAAGCTTTAAGAATTGTGATATGTTTAAAAGCCTTGCATTTTATAGATGTCTGTGAATTTATCAGGTCAGAAAACCCCAGAAATAATTTCATTTCTGACTTTCCACAACATATGTATGATAACATGCTAGCAAGATTAATCATTAGCTACCAAACTACATTTGTATGTTTTATGGTGAAAATATCAATGAACATATGAACAAAATTTAATTTAAGTATAAATAGGGTTTTGTTTTCTAAAGAATGTGATTGCATGTGACCAGACTTTGCATTTGAATTAAAAACATTTCTGACTGTTTTGCTTTGATATTACCTACGTAGTTCTTTTATATAAGTTATACTATGCTTAGCATAACACAACATACACCTGTATGGACATATCAAAATAACAGTGATGGAGTAAAATAATACCCTATAAATAAAGTTTGTCTTTAATTTCCCATTCAGTTGACAATGGCAGACAACAGTATATTTCAGAGAATGAAAGTATGAAACACATTTTAAAGCAGAATAAGTACATACAGGTCATTATTAATTCAGTCAGAAAATTCTTCTCGTGGCAAACACTCAACAACAGTAACAACTACAGGTTCCTAGATCCTTCAGTCCTCTATCTTTATTAATCCCACAAATGAAAATCTTGACAAATTAAAACATTTCTAAGGCCTTAGAATTATGTTAGGCTAAAATGGAAAAAGATGTAGCCTATGCACCAATTAAAGCATGATAGAACACACTCCACAAGTGAAGACACCTTACAAACAACTTCTAATGTAGAAATAATACGATGTGCATAATTTAAGGGGATTTCTCAAACTCTTCAAAGTACTGAGAACAGAGCAGGTTATCAATATGCTTACCTTTGAACAACACACTGCAATTCTTCTCCTCCTGCTTTCTCTCTCTCTTCAATAAACACAGCAACAGAAACTCCACGAATGATGATGGACTTTCTTGACTTTTGTTCTAAGCTTCAGCAAGAATGCCATGGACCTACAGCCTTTGGAAATGGAGAGGGAATAACATGAAAATCTTGGCACCAGCCCAAGGGAAAAAGTGAAACAGTCAACGAAACAGGTAACAGTTCTCCACAGCACCACAACCAGGTGAGTTATACGAGCAAACAATGATTCAGAGCCAGTGACATGGAAATTATTGTTGAAAATTAATGAAAGCACATTGCTTTGATCCTGGACCTACACTGGTTTGATAACTTGAAATACAAGCTTATGAAGTTAAAGAAATCTGACCAAAGCCTTTTTAAGTGTTCACACAAATGTAAACGAATATAGCAGCAGACAGTTCATTTTAAAGCAACAGACAAGTTTCCATTTTATAAACAAAAGGCAGGGTGCACTATGACTACTGTAATTCTGCATCTAGACATAGTGCACTCTGTGATCAAAAATTTCAAATGGCAAACAAACTTTAAGAATTGAGTAATATTGTTACAATTAGGAAAAGATTAAGAAAGTTATGATATTTGCAATACAGAAGACTATTTAAATGTTTCACATGAAAGTCTTTTTCATGTACAATTCAATGTTTGTTTCTATCCAGCATACTATGTTCTCTTTTCTAATTACCATTTGAAAATATACTTAAGTTGAAGAGTACTCTCATGGTGAAAATTCACAGCTGTATTAATAGAAGATGACACATAAAAATACTGGAGAAAAAATATCTTATTCACCATTTCAAAAGAAGGAAAATATTTTAGTATGATGTTTACTGCAACTCATTTCTTTAGCATGCTTTCAGCTTTTATTAGAAGAAATATCCAGTTAGGACACAGATTTGATCCCATTTACACTAATGGTGAGATTATCAGTAATACTAATGAAAGTATTTCAGTTGTCATCTTCTTAGCATTTTAAATATTTGTGCTTCAGGAACAAGACAAAAAAAAGGAAGCTGATGTATGACTTTTTGTGCAACATTCTTAAAAAAGGTGTTGTAACAAATATGCTATTTTGAATTAATTTTCAATAACAGAAAATATATGCATAGGACTGTGTATTAATACGTCTTAAAATAAACCTGCTAAAATTTCTTACTTCTCTTAAAAGCAATATAGTAATTTAAAATTGTTTAGGTACACACACATAGAAACACGCATTTAAAACTTTTTCCTACATTAATTAAAGGATTGTAATTTGTCACATGAATAAGGAAATGTCACAGAATTTACTTAATTGAAATGCTTTATCATGCTCTAGAAGATGGAACACTGTAGATCAGCAACATGTAGATTTTTTATGTCTTCACAATTTTTTGTCTTTGTCTGGTCAAAGTACCATCGATATTTATTACAAACTCCTAAACTACTTCTGAAAATGTGCAGCACTGTCAGCTCCAACTGAAACTACCAGTTACTGGGGGTAATGAACAGCACAAGATTCAGCCTAACACACACCGAAGTAGACCAGTGAATTTAACAGAAATGTAGTATCTAGCTCAAGGTGTCAAATTTAATAAACAGTATAAAGTAAAAAAAAAAAAAATCAAAACAAAAGCATTATAGGATCCGATTTTGAAAATGCCAGATAGACAAAAGCAGCACACACTTTGCAAATAACCTGGTGTTCTCCAGGCAAGGCCTTAGTATTGTGAAAAAAATATGAAAAGATAAACAACCCTTGTTATTTGCCATATAACAAAACCAAAATATTTGTGTATCAATACACTTCCTGACGAGTTGGACAGCTGGCGGTTATCATTTGCAATTACTGTAATTGCATTTATTCTTTGCTGTCATTTCCATACTTACAGTGTGCAACATCTAACTGATTCTTTTATCTCATGCAAACCATCCCAGCTCTGTCAACAGCCCTTGAATTTTTAAAGAGGTACCCTCTCCCTCCCTCTTTTATTCCTCCTGAAATTTTCTGACCCCAGATCTTAAGATAGAGCAACTTCCATGGATTAAACAGTTCTATAGGAGTCACCTAATAAAACACTATTAATTGTAATAGATTTTTGTTTCTTCTTCCGATGATATTTCCATGGCAACATTTTCACGTTCTATTGTTGAGGGTGTTCTTCATTCCCAGAGCGGGTTAACCACAGGGCAGGAAGGGCAGGCTGTTGGTCAGCCTTTATTTTCTCTGGTCCTTCAACAAAGGTTAGTTGAGGTCATCAGAAGCCAAAGGGTAATTACTTTTCCTCAACAGGGTTAAAGTCACACAGATTGCTATTGAGACAACTGTATGGACGACCTTCAGTTTTTTATGTTCAATCTTCTTTTCTTTTAGCAGAGCAAATGTTAATAAGGATAGCAGATAGGGTAAAAGCCCAGTGAGCTACACACCGCGTACATCTCCATACTTTTCAGTTGTGCTACTATTCGTGCAATTTTTAAAAAGAATGCAATTAGGTAAGCCCGACCACAGAAGGATGCATAGTGATTAAACATGAAAGCTATCAATACCCAAAAAGGACCTATTCTGTGATCTCTCTATTCCATTAATTTTAACAATACTCCAACTCAAATAAGAAATTTTTAGGAGAGCCAGCACCCCCTGTATCACTAGCCTCAAATTCATCACTAATGTCACTTGCTTCACTCAAAAGAATGAATTAGGATTACAGGTTTTAACTAAGGAAGACTTTAGTGCTCAGCATATCAGGCCTGGCTCCTTCTTTAAGCTTCCCATGGAATAACCACCAGATCAGAAGTGTGGTGGGGATGGAGGAGAGAAAGCCTGGCCTAACTGCAGAGAAAGCCAGGGAGCTGACTGGGGTAAATAAGGATTTTGCATGGATTCGGGGGGAGGAAAGCAGGCTGGTGGGACACCAGTGTCTCCAGCGTAACATGTTTAGCTCTCACACTACTTACAGAGTGGAAATACACTCAAATTGTAAAACAGCTTACAACAGAGATCTAGTCCCTAAAAAAAATCACAACATCTTAAGAGTAAGTGAAACCTCAGCCAGTGGATCTCCACTACTGATTTGAATCCCCAGGCATCAGGACTGGATGCGCAGAGGCTGGATCTCAGGGTGTTTGGTGGGTCTCCAGGCACAAGTGCCACCTGGACCTCAGTGTGCCCCGCCTGCAGCCCCTGCACCAGCACTCATGGCCAGGCAGAGTGCTCTGCTCCTCTCTCTGCTAGAAACTCAATGTCCCTGGTGGCTTCCCGGGCACCACTGATCACATTACTAAAATTAACAGTATTGTTTTTACTTTTTGTGGTACACTTCTAAGTAAATATTACAATAGTAAAAGTCAATAATGCAAAGCAAGGAAAAAAAAAGGGGAGGTGTCATCTTTCTCAGCCTTAGCTTTAGCCTCGTATCTTCTGGCTACTCTTTTCAAGCTCAATGCTGACAAAATTAAATAAATAAGCAATAAAAGGATCATGTACTGATCATTAAAATATCCATTATAAATCAGGGAAGTGCAACTCAGCTTCTTGATTGATGCATTAATTCGTAAACTCAGCAAAAGTTATAAATAATCACAATGCTGATAAATGATAAATGGAAGATTTGGTAATCAATCAATTCAAATGGGGCTAAATGGAAGAATAATGCATCATTTATATTTGGCTATATTGTACTGTATGTAAATTATTGAATACTTGCTATACCACTTTCACATCAAAGAGGTGGTAAACAAACAGACGATCATAAAACAGGATTATCAGACTCTAGCCTTGTAACAGTGTTTAACCATCTGCCCTACACACAAAACGCTGGTGGTAAGCCAAAGGACCTCCAAAACTTCTCTCCAGTTTTAACAAGGGCAGATCTTTCTTCGTTCAGAAGTTATACTTCCCCAGGTACAGCAACTGCTACCTTTAAAGGTTCAAATATTAATTCCCAAATAGAAAACATGTTAAACAGGATTACAGACAACACCATTAAATTAAATGTGTTATAGGGACTATCAACCAAGAAGGAGATTCAACACAGGAATCTAAGAATAAAAATTTCATATATAACTTACATCTATAACATATGTGTAAGAGAACCAAATATACTATGTTATGAAAAGCTGTTTGTTAAAGGCACTCAATCTTAATTCAATTATGAAATGACTCTACGTAGCAACCACATAGTTACAATGTGTAGCAGTTAACTCTGTAATCTTACAATTCACTAAAATAATTAAGATGCTAAATTTGTTGGAAAGGGAATTTCCATTTATCTTTTTCTGATCGTGACAGTAGGAAAAGTGTCAGTCCCAGACAGCAAAAAGGCACAGACTACCAATGGCCAGGTTTCACTAGCACCAGATTTCCACCAAGTAAATTCTGCAGTCTGGGAAGGAGCAGCGGGTCTTTTTTCTGTGAGGAAATTAGGAATTTCCAATTATTAATGATCCATACATTCTGAATTTCCCAAATTTTCACTCTCACTCGAGTGAAGATAACTGGTCATGATCCCTTTCCCTTCCACCCTGCTGGGAGGCATCAGCATACAGAGTTGATACACAGCAGGACAGACACAGGAGTTGAGGGAACTTCTCTGCAAATGTCTGTAGTACTAGAAGTTGTTCTGTCCCATCTGTTTTGAAAAATTTGGGCTTTCAGGAGAACACATAAACATCCAGAGATAGATTAAAAAATCCAGGGAAGTCCCAAACAAATTCAGACAGCTGTCCTGGATTAACCTGCTTCCTTAGGACACATAAACAATGACTAGGGCCACAAAGTGCTGACACTGGCAAGCCAGAGAGCCAAGGAACATTTATTCACTAATTTTTCATCATTAATTTAAAATATATTGGATCCAATTTTATTCACTTAACATTCTTATGGCCAAATGCAGTCTTTCATACTTGGTATTGAATCATTAAAAGCCACAGTGATATGATATACCTACAAGCATTTCAGTAGATTTAAAAGACAGAAATGGCAAAAACCACTACTAAAATATAGATTTCAGCTGCCTTCTCCTTTAGCAAATCTGCAGTAGGGTACCACAATCAGTAATGATTTGTAAATGGTTATTTGGATACACTTTGCATCTACAAACAATAACTGAAAATGGCACAGACTTGGAGAAGACTGACTGCATAGGCATTTTTTTGCTTTGAAATCTTCCTCTTGGGTTTCTATTGTTATTTTATAATAAGCAGAGACCGAAAAACAACATCTCTGAAAACCACCTGGTCTTCAAAAACATGCACTCCTCTCCCAAGTACAGCCTTTCTTTGTCACTCTACGTTTGCGCTCACGTAGCTTCAAAATTTCATAGGTTTTAGGTGAAAAGAACAATTTGAGCTCAAAAAAGTAGGCAAACCCTACTTTTTTTCCAAACCAGGTAACACTCAAGGCTTCTGTCAGTACTTCAACATTGCTTACTGACCAGCTCCAGAGATGATCTGTTAGGTATCCCCAAAATGTTGAAGCTGTTTCCTGATGTTTCACACATTTCACCAACTTTTCCTATAATGCTTGCTCTCATCCTCTGAGTGCAAATATTTCCCTGTGGTGGGACACCTTAAATTTAAAGCTCTTCAAGTCTTCAGACAGCAGAGACCTCTCAAGCTAAAGAGGCTTTGCAAAAGTTTGAAAAATATTTTCCACAACACTGACAGGGGAAAAAAAAAATTTCCAATAACATAGGGAGGAAAGAAAGATGTCCCACTGGGACTCTAACCAAAGTATGTGCATGTGTGAGCACTAGTTCCTGCACAGAGTCCCCTCCCTATGCTGCAGACACAGACTGCTAAGTATGACATATGCTGGCCACTAGCTGCATCTCTGGAAGACTGAGGATGACCAGCTGAAAGCTTCTTGTAATAATGTCAGCCGTGCGCGTGACTGTCCATTAGGTTTTTGATCTTCAGGAGCCTCCCTGGTCATTGTAATGTCCATGACTATTCTTAAACTCTCTCTTTCCCATTGGTTCCCTCAGGCATGTTGACTTCTCTGTCTCAAATT
This sequence comes from Burhinus oedicnemus, assembly GCA_008921705.1. Lineage (NCBI taxonomy): Eukaryota > Metazoa > Chordata > Aves > Charadriiformes > Burhinidae > Burhinus > Burhinus oedicnemus. Next base: position 1,140,611 of record VFFE01007110.1, on the reverse strand, counting down.
CTATGATCAGCTAATGTTGTTAGGAATAATGCCTTGGTTTGAATAGTGTAGAATAGGCTTTCTGAAAACTAAAAAGCAAAGCTTTAAACTGCTTCTCCAAACTTGGACCCGAAATGTCAACTGGCGATGTACAGGTAGAAACCTGAAGTGAACCACTATAACTTTTACATTAGAAACAGCTGTCTCTCTGATTACCTTCCATATCATGCACTCAATAGCAACACACTTCTCCTAAAGTATTAAATATATTTTCTATAAAAAGTACTGTTGTATCAGTCATACGAAGATAAGTATATTCTAACTGTAGTGTAGAGCTGATGCACTAAACCTGGGCTTTCAAAGAGCATGATTAATGGTGCTCAAAGCAAAAGACACATTTGGTATCTTGCAGCTCTTAATCAAAAACACACCAATCACCTGCATACATATTTGCAGATGGTCACAGTGGGAAAAAAAAGGCTAGGAAACCTGTCTTGGAGCTGAAAGAAAAACTGTGGCACCCAAAGTATCATAAAGGAAAGGTAAATAGGTTTCCCAAATGCTAAAACTGGAAAACATGCAAATAAAACAAGCTGACAATTCACATTATCTCAGAAATACCCAATCTTCACTAATAATTTCACATTTCATAGTAAGATTAGTAAATATTTATAACCTGCCTTAGGACCGACTACTGCAATCTCTGACTATCACAAGCTTGTGCCTGAATGAAAGGATGTTTGTTCCTGAACCTTCTTGGGATTGACGTTGGCTTTTCCTGGCATTTATTTGACCAGAGTGCAGATCACAGAGCTCTAGGATGCTCGTCCGACACAGGGAGCCACAGGATACACTGCTCCTCTATCATTCCCACTCCATTCCTTCAAGGTTTATCCCATAAACAACGTGAGACTGGATAACTTTCTCTTACAACAGGTAAAGGAGAAAGACATCCATGTTAGTCTAATAAGCTATCTTTTCTGCTTAGGCCCTTACGCCATAAAGACAGATAGCAAGTGGACTGTGGTATCTGTGTGTTTATTTGAATGTCACCAGGAAAAGCACATGCAGGAAAACCACATACCCTGGCATGGCATTTATCTGTTCACCTGTGACAAGTACTTTCTCCCACACTGTGACCCTCAGCATCTTGATTTTCTGTCAGCTTTTAAATCCCAGCTAATTAGAAGATTCACTACTCCTTATGATTCCTGACTTTCACAGTTTCTAATTAGTCTTTGTAGCAGTCTATTACCTAAATGAATTGTGATATTCCACTTGGTATGTTAAATGAAAACAACCAACATTACCATTTCTCCTTAGCATTATTTACCTCATAGTAAAGTAATTTTGTTCTGAGGATAGCACATTTTAACTTTACAGTTAAACTGGAAGTCATTCAAATGAAGAAAGGTGAAAGGAAACAAACCCAGGTTGAATATTAACTCCAATTTTCTTTTCCAAAATTATTCCTTAGATTAGGAGTCTTAATTGGGAAGATCTGTTCGTAACGTTGTACTTACAGATACCGCTGAAGGTCTGTACACGAGATAGGCACATAACAACTGCCCGCACAGTTTGGCACAGTCCTCGCTCACATGGCAGTGTTTACAAGGACAATTCTTCTCTCCACTGCGCTGCAGATCCCTGCTCTCTATTCTGCACTGCAGCAGCTATGGAGTCATTCCAGCCCAACACACCAAGAGGTAAGAGATGGATGAAGATTATCCCTAAATTTAGAGGAATTTACATCCAGAGCAAAATTAATTATGAAATGTAGGACAATGAGGGTTGGTTTCCATTGCAGGAGGAGATAAATGAATGTGTTATTTCTTCCGAGCAATGTAGGTTTCTGAAAGTCGTGGACCCACCAGGTCCACAGCTGTTCAATATCACAATAGTTGTTCAGCAGAAACTCTAATACCTAACAGATCATCTCTGGAGCTGGTCAGTAAGCAATGTTGAAGTACTGACAGAAGCCTTGAGTGTTACCTGGTTTGGAAAAAAAGTAGGGTTTGCCTACTTTTTTGAGCTCAGCCTGAAGACCCGAGATTGATATACCACTAATCTTTCTGGAAAAGAGAGTACTAACAGCTTGTACAGAGTGATTTTCTTTAGCAACAACAATTTGAGCAACAAGTCATAAATACTGTTTACCTCCATCTTCATCCAGTGCGGCAGAAATGCTGTGGTTAATTTTAGATTTACAATTTTAAGATCAACAAGTTTTTAATCTCTTCATACATTTTATTGCATTATAAAAACTTCTTTCAATCTCATGCAAGTTGCATCATCTAATGCAACCCAGTCACAGTACAACTACTATCAGTAGTAGTTACCAGATTGTGCACTCTTACAGCTCCTGCACCTAATTTCAGGTCACAGCAGTAGGAAGCCTTTACTGGCCACTGCCCAATAACTGTAGCCGCTCCTGGGGACTGCAACACATAAGCACAGCCAAACTCGTTAGACTAAACCTGGAGTCCTGTCTCTGGCAGTAGCACATAGCAGATACCACCGGGAAAGGATAATGATACGGCAAAGACAGTGCAGCATCCAGCAATTTGTGGTTCAAGGACCTTCTATGCCAGAGTTTCTTCCTATAAGGTAGCCCTTATGGATTAAACAATTCATACTATCCTTTTTTGAACCCAGTACTTGGGGACCTTTACCATGACCTCTTCACTTTCATAGCAGACATGGCACCTTCCACTAGACTTGAGCAATCTGGTCTAGTGGAAGATGTCCTTGCCCATGGCAGGGGAGTTGGAACTAGATGATCTTTAAGGTCCCTTCCAACCCAAACCATTCTATGATCCTATGATTCTACATTAAGGACCCTGTCGCTGGCTCTGTATTGTCTTACACCAATGAACCAGGTAACAGCAATGAAGTCAAGGCAAGCCCTAATGCACCAGAGAACACAATAATGGTAGAAATTTGGATGAACAAGAGTAGCACTAGACTCTGGGGCTAATGTTGTTTGTCTACCCAATATCTCAGCAGAAGACTCTTAGGTAGCCGCTACATAAACTGTGTGGTTAACCTCGACAGCTATGCAAAGTGAAAATGTATACATATGCAGCATTTGAGTATCTGCAATGCATAAGGCACTAAAATAAAGATTAGATTAGATTTTCTTCTTGCCACTATTGTCATTAGAATATTTTGCTGAAAACAGTAAGTTTGGGGAAGACCTAATGACTAGGTAAATTCATAGCACAGTATCTGAAGCATCTCCCTGAATTTGTTTAAGGCAGTTCACACTACTAAGACACACAGAACTAAATCAATCTTATCTCTGCGTGCAATATTTTATGCATGTAGATACCTATATTTCTGCATACAAAAGGTATTTCTGCATGCAAAACGAGCAGGTTATCTGAACAGTTCAATATCCCATGCCTATCCAAAATTTCCTTTTCAGGTGCAATTATGCATTCAAAAGCTTGCTTAAACAGCACTAAAATTTTTATGTTTTCATGTGAAAATCTATTGTAGAGTATATTTGTAATAGAATAGATTTCTCCCCATATCCACTACCAATCATTTGTCAAATAATTATTTCAGGAAAGCAAACTAGCAAGATGCAAAAGCACTACTTTTTCTCAACTGAAATGAATTTCAGAAAAGGATAAAAAGACACTTAAACTTTTTGCCTGCCACTTTTTATCCATTACTAACTAGGCATTACTTTCCTACAGTTGCTGTCCTTGCCCACAGAAATGGAGGATTCAGAAAATTAGTTATTCTTCACCCTGTAGATCCCAAAGAGTTCTTAGCCCTCCAGAATAAGCAATTTGCAGAAACATTCTACAGAGCTGAAAACAAACTTGCCTATTTTAGTGTCCACCAGACTTCTATCAGCATTCAGCAGTTTACAGGAAAGATTTTCAAAACAATATTTTTCTAAGTGAAGGAGTAAATGATTATGTGGAATATTTAATAACTGCTTTAACAAAACCTTCCCCTGCTCCATTCGTTTTGTTGTCAGCAGCAAAGAGTTAATGTCAAAATACATCTTCTGATACCCCAATTGCCCTTCCTCATCCATTGTTTTCAAACTTCTTTTGAATGGTCAGAAATTTTCTGCCTGAATAAACTCTCAGTAGAAAAAAAAACTGGAGCAAACAGAAAAATGAGTAAAATAAAAACAAACTGTGCTGGCAATATAGAAAGGAGACCTGGTTATAAAATCACAAATTTCTAGCACCAGCATTTATTGTGAAAGTAATGTAATTAAAAATTGCAAATTTTGCCCTCTTGCAGCAAAATTATTTAAAGATAGCAACATTCAGTACAATATCATAAATCTGGCAAATTTATCTTTGGACGACTTGATACTCAGAACGGAAATGAAATTAGCCTAACTCTTTGGAAAGCTTTTATAAAAACGCTTTTAAAAATAACAAATCACTGTTTTCATAACCCTATTCATGTCTCAGCTTTCCTTTAGACTGAAATTTGATGCTAGAAGTAGCATTTCTTACTAATACATAAGAGCTGCTAATTTCAAACTTCTGTTTTGATCGCTCAGCATTCTCATATTACTGTTGGTAGCAAAAACCATATTCTTATAAAAAACAAGAGTAGTGCATTTCAGTTATGGTTATCTATTGATTCAGTTACACTTGAATTGATCTCAAATTGTTTCAAGCAACTGTTCTGCACCCAAAACACCACATGAACCACAGAAACCAGATCAATAGATTTCAAGTGAAATAATTGTTTTCCTTTGTAAGACCCCATTACTTCTTGAATGAAGAACTGTCTGATTGACCTCCAGGAAAGCAGCAGATGTGAATAAGCCAAGCACCTCAGGCCTTATCATTTAAAGTGAGGCCTTGAAAATTACAGGAAAGTACATTGAACATGTGCTCGTTTAGCTCTGGGAAATGCACAGCTGGAGGAGCCGCAAGACTGCATTCTACTCTGATAACATGAGAGCTGTAGTACATACATGCAAAAAATCGACTTTTAGAGTCAGTCACTCATGAACACATATAAAAATATTTTACTAGTTAAGAATATAATTCAAGGATTCTTGAGTGACTTTTTCTTTTCACAGTATTGGTATTACTGAGTTTTTTGTCTCGTTTCATGAAATTTCACACAGCTGTACCACTGAATTCACTTTTTTCACAGCGTCTTACTACATAATTTTAATGCTTTGTGAGTGCAGTCATTTCCATATTGCTCTATTCAGACACACAAGGTAGGAGGCATAAACCAGTGCAATAGCTGAGGAAATCAGGGTGACCTCATTAATTCTACTGGCAGGATGCAGATTTATACCAGATTAGCAATTTATTGGGTTGCTTAAAATGAGATCGTAAGTGATGCTGCCAAACAGAGTGAGATGGGTTCTCCTAGGGGCTGAGTAAGGGTTGAGACAGGGGCTGCGCTGACCTCCGTGCAACACAGACAGCCCTAGGAGGTGAAACGATAATAGTATCCCCAGGCTGCCAAATCTGCAGCACTGCACGGAGAGTCCTCTAGCTGTACCCTTGCCTCTGTGTGGTCAGTGCTGCTCCCTCTACCGTCATGTGTTTGTGTCCCCAGGATAAAGCCTTACAACTTTCCTCCCTACCTGGAACACGCCCTTTTGCACAGCAGAAGGAGTCCAGGGACCATCATCTCTGTCCACGGCCATTGGCAGTAACAGGGTGACTGCAGAAAACGGAGCGAGAGTGTGACTGGAAGGTGTTGGAGATGTGAGATATCTGAGGACACGGGTTGGTGGTACACGACAGAGCAGCTGGACAGAGCGTTAGACACCATGTGATGGTGATTATGGGAAGGCATTGCCAGAAGTAACAAACTTGGCAGGCTTAACCTGTCAATCTCAGCCCAATATACCATGCTCTCCCCATCATGCAGACTTAAACAGCGCATGGCAACATCAAAGTTACTGCTTAGGTAATGCAAAAATGGGTGATCCTCCAGCAGTCATCAATAGCAAATAACATGAAACATATATGCACCCTCTTATAAATTGCAGTTTCAATACACAATTCTATTTTTAGATAATTTCTACCCTCAGTTGATGCTTCCCCCAAAAAAAGAAGTAGGAACTGAGAATACAGCAGTGGGTTTTTTTGTGGTCTTAAGACGAGTCCTAAGTCCTCCTGGTATGGGAGATTTTTATTTCTTTTAATTATATTTCAAATAAATGAAATACTCACATTATAGCTTAGAATGTTTTTGTAAGGAAGTCTTGGCTGGCTCTTTGCACATATTAGACCTGATCTGGGCTTTACTCTTTTATGAGCGCAATTAACTGCAAACACCTTGTCATAAACATTTTAAAGGTCAAAGAGATTGCAACAATTTTGCTAAAGAGATAAATGGTCAAATAAAACATTGAATTGTTAATTCCCAGGTGACAAAAAGCCGCATGAGTCAGATCAATAAGAAGACATACAGAACGAATTCTGGGATAAAGGGCGGGTCAACCTTGAAGTGTTAATAACTTGCTCTATTATTTTGCTCTGGCACATCATGTGTTCTAGCAGGTAACATTGCTGTTAATAGCAAATTAATGTCCACAAATTCACAGAAGTAAAACCGGGCATCGGAGGTTACTGAAACAAAAAGTTTTGAAAGGGTTTAGTTCTATTAACACAACTAAAAACAGTGTGTTTATAAAAGACAGGTAAGACCATTCTTACTACTATTTCTAATCTAATGTGTTTGTCAATTGCTGGAGAGGACATACTATCTTCCCCCCTCTCTCTCTGTGCAGATTTTCTCTTTTCAACCTTGTTCTTAACACCTGGGCTTTTATTAAACAGTAACTGTCAAAAACATACAGCCTTATTTGAGTTAATCAAATTGTAAGAAATCAGTACATTAGATGAAAACTGAGTATGTTGAAGCAGAAACTCAGCTGGTCTGTACTGCCAAAGCTGTTGTTAGGAAACTGGGGCAATTTGTATTAGCCTAAAGTCTGCCCCACGGAACGCATTAGTGTTTGTGGAAGGTCAGATACAGAAATTAGCATCCTTGCCAGATATGCGTTTAAGAGAAAGGAGATCCTTTTTTCATCTTTCTGAAGCAGATAATGGTGTGACCATTACATTCAGAATTTTTGTCTGCTGAAAACAGCGTTTTGTAATTATAGCTACCTCAGAAATTAGTCCTCCTTTGATTGGGAAAACCATGCCTTTCTGTCCATACTGACCATTCAACTCAATAAAATTCAAGTTTGGAATTAAAAATGTACAACTGACACTCAAGATTGACTAAATTTGAATAAAAGGTTCATCAGGTCACAATAGTGGATATGAAAGAGGGACATACGGAATCGTTTAGAAGATACTATGTTCTCTAGTCCACCCCATTACGTATTACATTAGTTGGACTACACTAAAAGTTATACAAAGATGCTTTGTTATGAAAACTACAGTCATCCAATTTTACGACTACCGTTACATGAGATGACTAATATTTTTTTCAAATTCTTAAAATTTCCTTTCCATTGTATTCATAAAATTCCAATAGGGAGCATGTAAGTGCCAAGTATGTCACTTGAAACTGTGTATTGGATGACTGTAGTCTAGAAACCAGCTCTTATTGACCAGTGAAGTAGAATGGGCTCCTACTTTCAGTTTATTTTTAGAAAAATATTACAGAGAATTTCAGGCTGTTGGAAGGAGACTCCCTGAAGAAGTCTCTTCTCAAAACTATTTGATATTTTAGACCCTTTCAGAGAAGATTACAAGATTAAAAGTTATAAGCAAAGAAAATTATCTCGTCATTATTTAATCAAGGACATTTTCAAGTAAAAGAGAGACTTTTCCTAAAGAGGACTAACCAACTCATAGACGAGAAAGCATGAAAAAATGTAGAAGTCTATCAGAAAAAGTAACTCTTGATATGCTGTGAATAGCAGTATCCATGGGAAGGAACTGAGGAACTATTCCAAAGCATTATGCAGTGATATAAAATATAGACAGCAATGTCTATATCGATCCCACTGGACACTTGAAGGCGAATGAACATTTGAAAGGTCAGTAATTTTACTTCTGCCAAATTGGATGCTAGTAATTTCCATAAGACTGAAATTCAAGTATCAGTGCAAATTCCCCCATTCATATGTAAATTTAATCACCCCATACCTCTAACAGCGATCTTATGTTATGTGGCATGAAAAATGTAGAGAAAGTGCACAATCCCATAAAGCACACTGGACTAAGTGATACGTATAACACAAGAAGATACTACAAGACAAAACCCTATTTTATGTGCTTTATAAATGCCATGAAAACATATTTTGATCTGACAGCAAATTTTAAGGTTCTGTTAACTACTCATTAAACGAGTTTACAAAGATAAACTCTCCTTTTCTAGTGCACTTTCGAAATATCTGTTGGGATTTATGCAGACTGCAGTCTAAAAGGAATTTTTAAATTTATTTTAATATTTACACAAAAATTAACTCAACCAGTTTCCAAGTCAACTCTGAGGTGTGATTTTATCTTTAAAAAGAGAAAGACACATTAGTGTATTTTTCCAGAAAAGATATTTTCACTTTGTGTCTTCTAAAAACATCACTTGTTATATATAGCATAAGGCCTCAAGGCTCACTCAATCAATGGCAGTTATGCCACTAAAATTAATGGCTATGGGATCAGGACTTAGTTAGTTTTTCCTAGAGTATTTAAAATTTAAAGAGAAGCCTAAGAGACTTCCACAATTCTAATAGAATAGTAATAAATAATAACCACTAAATGGGTCTGTCCAACATGGGGAAGGGAATCTGGCAACAGTAACATATTTCAAGCTAATGTTAAAGCAGTATTTCTCATGAAATCAACTGACATCCTCTGAAGACACATGAAGACCACAAAGTGACATGAAGCGACATCCTACCCCTCAGCAGTGCCTCAGGGTTTTATAAGCATTTCAGCAGAAATCCTGGTGCTTTCCAGACCTATTCTTCTACAACTTAGGTACCAGGAAGCTGCCGTGATCCACAGTTTTTCCATTGCCATCATCTCCTTCACCACCTGTTATATGAAGGTGGGAAAAAAAGGCTGATGCAAAACTATACACAGGAACCTATTGGAATCTGTGCTGCAAACTGCACTGTCCTTCAAGGAAACACAACACATACAGTGACTATAGTGTGGACCTTCCTGAGTCCACAACCTCTAAGAAATCAAAAAATTCAACACCGACAGCCTAGTGTTTAGCAGGATATGAGAGCTTCCCAGTAACACTCCCCTCTGCTGCAAAATTACAGGCATGCTTCACTGCCTTTTGCACCCCAGGGTAGAGGAGAGAATGTAAAGTCGAAAACCACCTTTGCTCCTGTGTTGCTGTTATTGTAAAGACACCCACGTTATGGTCCATGGATTTCTGGCCAGCATGAAGATCATACGCTGTCAGGCCTACAAAGAAAGGTTTCTTTAGGCTGCCTTAAATGGCAAGGCAATTTAAGAACAGGCCACTGTTGAAGAAACAGTCCATTAGGGTGATAGTCTGTAGGGCTACTTTCATACCTGTAGTTACAATACAGACCTGTTTAGCTGTTATTAAGGGTTCTATTTCATCTGTCTCCCTTCTAATTTTGATTGTTTGATTACATTTTATGGCACCGAAAACATTTAAGTGGGGTGCTTCTACCCCATAACCATCCTAGCATCTCTATAAAGTACTACCATTTTGATGCAGTTGTTTGCTTTGCTTTGCTATGAATTTATAGTTTTCAAATAGTCTAGACTTTCATTAGAAATTATGTGCTTTAACCTTATCTTTGTAGGCTGACTCACTCTATATTAAACGAAAAGTGACCGTGTCAAACCAATCATTTAGGCCACTAAGTTTTTAAGATGTTACGGAGCAAGAGCAGTATAGAAAGTTTTCTCACATAACAAAGGAGAGAATAAGCTGGTTTTAAAATCACATCTATTTAACAATTTTTCGTCAGTTCAGACATAATGTTAGACGCAATAGTATTCGCATCACCTGAGATACAACATGGAATAAAAATATTCCATATTTTGCATATCATCCTTCTTACCAACACAAGCCACTGTTTTAAATAACTATTTTAAATTAAAGTCTCTTCAGTCTACCAAGAGAGGAAAATGAACAGCACTTCATACACGCCTTCTAGTAATCCTGATGGAATATAAATGTTAGCTTATTAAAGTAACTGCCACTTACTGAACATCCACAAAATCCCAGAGTGACTGCTAAACCGGTTTAAATGCTTCAAAAGGCTAACATAAATTTTTACAAATTGAAGAATGTGATACAAAGTCTAGAAAAGCTCTCCTTTCTCACAAATGCAATCTGGCATGCTGAAGTGTAACTAATTCTCATGCAGTTTTATTAATTACATCAAAAGAATGTGATTTGACCTCATAACTGTGGTCATTTTAAGAAGAGAGAGACAACTGCTGTGAAAGTGCACATCTTAGGCACTCCCAGCTTTTCTTCTTCCATTAAAAAGCTCCTGTATGTCTCCTGGGACCCCACTGGCAGCAGATACAAACGGCACAAACCAGCAGGAGTATGCACAGAACAGGTGCTCCGGCTTATTGCAGCTGTGGTGCATGTGGAGGGGGGTAAAAAGCTATTGCTTTTGCTCACCATCTCTGAAATAGCTATCTACCTGGAGATGGTTCATTTCTCTCTCACAATACATCTTTAAAAGCAGATCTTGTCAGATTTTACACTCTCTCACAGTTAAACAACTAGCAAGGCTGTTTCTGGAGGAAACGTGGCCTAAAGCGCTTTTGTGGTTAGACATACAATCCAGCACACAGTACATTCAATCAAAGACGTTCATGGCAAAAGGAAATACACAAATGTAAATGTTGCTTAGCAAGCGACTGAAAAGAATAAGAAGCCGTAGAATCATACTCTGATCATAGTATCATTATGCTAATGCAGTACCATAACATGATGGGAAAACACACACTGTCACTTGCAAAAGTACAGATTAATGGTGAGATAACAACAACATATATAATTAACAACATCAGCTTTGACTGGACATTTTTGGTACCACACTGTTAGTTGTGTGTATTGTGTTCTCTCTCCTTCCTTTCCTTTTCTGCTTTCCATGTGCCCTGCCTGCTTAGGCTGAAGCCTCTCAGGAAAGGGGCTTTCTACCAATCAGTGTTCACCCAGGGACAAAGGGATTCGGCTCTGGTTTGTCCTTGTGTATTACCACAACAAACATATGCAAGGAGAATGATAATAATTGTGGGAAGAAATCTGTAAAAATATGTGCTTTACATACAACGGCGGTAGCCTCCTAATATTAGGCATGTCATGACATCACCATGTGCTATTGTTCAAATCATATGTAATAGGTGGCATCTAAAGACAACATCTACAGGTACAACTGCCCACACATAAGGCCTTAAAGTCACTTCTTTATGTAAGCTGCTTCTGACACATGCCACAACAGTGTTTTGTAGACTACCTGCTTGCGCCCAAAGGCTACATTTTAATGACCCTTATCACAAGAAGAGACAAAGTGAACATCTGAGTTCTGAATCTTGCTGATCACCTCCCCGCCTGGGTCGCCAGCCCAAGCACTTGCCAGTGTATTAAGCAAAATTGCATGAGTATAAAATTGCAATGAGACCAGAATCAAACGCTCATTAAAATCGCACTCCTGACCTTTTAAAATGGCACTATAGAATTGCTGTGACTAAAGAAACTGTAAGGGGACAATAAAATTGCATTAGAACTTTTTCAATCTATGCTCACGGGTAGTCAGATATCTCTTCTGCTAAATAAACACAAATTGAAGTAATGTGATGCCAGTCAGTAGAGGTAGAACAACATAATACAGTAAAAGGAGACCTAGGCATGTTGTTTAAGACATTTAAAGAGTTTCTGCCTTCTACAATTCAGACCTTGAACAAAAATTCAAGCACAATTATGCACCCACTTTCTATGGTTGATTATAATCATTTCATGTGAAAACTGAGCACTTCTGACACAAATGTCCAGCTGGAGTCACAGAGCCAGCTTCTCGGAGGCTAAACATCTCCTTCAGTTTATAAAGTAGTGGGACAAAAGATGAGAAAGCCACTAAATGTCCCCATTAGGAATGGCTGTGACATACAGGGTTGTGTTACTGGTATGGAGCTAATACAGCTGACACTGCAGTGTCGTACGAAATGACCTCAGTCCCACAGCTACTCTAAAAGACACAGGCTGGTAGACAAACAGCTCAAAAATCAACAACATGAAACAATTTTCCAATCCTTTCTCCTAAGTATTAGCAACTGCTGCGGTTATTAGGAATTTGACTCAGAAACAGCAATTTGTGCAGGTAGGAGGTGTGGAAACCTGGCTGCACCATGCAGACGTGACGACCACACTTGCAAAGCCATACAGGTAACTGCAGGTACATCTTCTCACACGGCCCTCAGCACTGGAAAATTGGGGTATCTCTTGTGTTATATTCTTATTGCCATGTGTGTGTGTCTGTCTGTAGTAAGCCGCAAAACCCTCTGTTTTGATGAATTGTTAGTAAGATGTTAAAGAAAATATTAATTTGTGTCTCTAAAGTTCCAGCAAACTTTGACCAAATTCAGAACAGGTGCCAATTTAGGGCTGAATATAAACTAATGAGACATAAAAATGTCCTCTTGGTAATTCTGTTACAATGCAGCAGGGGGGCATTTCTTCTCTGCCAGCTCCTCTTATTAAATGTCCATCAATGGGAAATGCGGAATATCCTTTACGAGTGTTTCTTTAGAAAAACGGCTGAAACCTCTGAACTGTGCATCACTTCAAAACTCTTGCTAATACCACGGTTCATATAACTTAGTTTTTCAAAATCATCTTTTCAGTTTGGGGTTTCAGATTTTTTCCCGCTTCCTGAGGCATGTTATATATTTGTTTTTAAAATCTTTAGGAACACAGAATAATTTGTTCTCCTGCCCAGTGCCTCTACTGAGATTTTGGGGAACAACAGGATTTTTTTAATGCTTCTTATTGAATTTCCCTACTTTTTCATTTAAGTGTAGAAAAGCAACTTCTATTCTGCACCCCTCTTAGCAGATTGTAGTAAAAGAGGAGAGAGGGAAAAAAAAACCCACTAAAGCTCTGACAGATGGTACCCAGCGTTTGACTCATGCTGGGCTCAGCAGGACCTATAGTTTAGAAGGTTAGGACTGTCAAAAAGACTCTGCTTATCAAGTGAATAACAAAGTGTGGCCTGCCAGGCTGTTTCCTATAGAAAACTTGTATTTCACTTGTAATTCTCAGCTATCTTTCTGGTGCTTCCGAAACTTTTGAGGAGCAGATGCATGCTTTTCTATTTAAGAAACAACTTGGAAGCTGACATCCCAGGAGCAGCCGGCAGCACAGTAGGCCTGACTCTAGGAAGTTGTGCCCCTGTGCTAGTGTCAGCGCCGCAGTTTGGGGACCTCAGAGGGGATCTGAGAGCAAGGAGAGAACTCTTCCTCTCCATTTGCCTTCTTTTGCAGTCAGCAAAAAATTCATCTTCTCTTAGATTACTGCCCTAGTCTGAGGATCGCTTTAGCAAAGTAACTGTGGTAAACTGTGAGGAAAGGCAGAAAAGTCTGAGCATAAAGCAGCATTTACCAGGCTTTTCTTTTGAAGTCATTTCCAAGCTCACACCAGTCAGCATCTATCCCAGTATAGAAGTATCTAAAGTGACTACAAATGTTAGTGAGCAGACCTGAAAGCAATACTGAAGTCTGGAGAAATACAAATAAAAGGTTAACAGCTTGTACCCATGTTTACCGGTAAGTCTGGACTTTTAAATTCAAGGGTGGGGGGAGCTTGCTGGTAAATGTAGTGTTACTGCGAATATGTGGCAGGCACTGTTATTAATCATTGCTATAGCACTGTAAATATTCTTAATGCTTTCTTCCCGAAAATAATGTCAATTCATTTGTTAAACAAGAACATTGTTTTAGTCATAAAGTAAACTGGTACCAACAGTTAGCAGCTGCTCTTCAACAGTTAGAATTAATGAGATAGTAATTATACAGCAAAATACAACCTTTTTATTGCCAACACTCAAGCCTCTGTCATTGCCTTGTTTGCTTTTTATTCAGAACTATGAAAAATGAAATGACTTAACTGAGTTTTGAAGTTTACAGAATATAATTAATTCAATGTGGATTCATTGCTATGTCTGGATTCAAAGTTGTTTTGTAAAAGACAAAACTAGTTTGCTACTAAATGGGGAAGGGGGAGGAATGAATCCTGGTTTACAGTGAAAGTGAGTCACAGACACACAGAGCAGTGTGACTACACACAGATTATTAGTTTTGGTTCCTCTGCTGCCAGATAACCTGCAGCAGAACAAGTGTGTGGTCAAAAATTCTCTCATTATAATTACACATTAATTAATATCACATCGATCTTAAGGTTAAGCCATAACCAATGTGATGCCCCTGAATAACATAGCTCAGGGCATTTTGTATGAGGCAGTCTGTGTTTCAGAATGTTTTTACCTGGTTTATACATTAAAAACTTGCTTTGAGTAAGCCAAAGAACAATGAGGATAATTCTTTCATTCTTCTTTCAGTCTTCACTGTGAACCAAAAATGCTGGCCTGAAATGTGGCTAATTTAAGTACTAATTTATTTAACACACACACACCCCCCCTAAAAAAAGGGAGGGGAGAATAGGCTGAGTATAGAACCTGTTGCTTTTCTCCCTACCTTATCTTGCCTCAGATCAGATTCCATTTCCCAGTTCAAATTTCTGCTAACATACTATGTAGAGATCATGACAGGAAACATACCTGTCCAAAAATTCAGTTCGATTTAGTTTTCATGCAGTTCAGTCTTAAGCCTGAGTGAAGGAAATCATTAAGCAGTATCTTCCCGGAACATATGTAAAAAAATGAACAGTGGTCTCACCCATCACTTCAGGGCATCTATGATGTATCCTTGCAGAAGCTGTGATTCCCATCCCCTTATTCAGCACAAACCCAAGGACCTACACAGCCATCTCAGGGAACAGGCAATTTTCCTTCTGTCACCTGGGCTCGATGTAGCCAGGTATTGAGCTCCCCACAGCTCCCTACAAAGACTCCTCTGGGAGCTGACTGAAAATCCCTTAGGCTGTGTCAAATTGCTTTGTGCTCTGCACAGCACAAGGAGCCCTGGCCCTGGAGCCGTTTTCCTGCCCCTTCCCCTGTTCCAAGACAGGTCCCAGAGAGGGACTTCACCAGAGTTAGGGCTCAGGG
The DNA here is from genome assembly GCA_008921705.1 of Burhinus oedicnemus. NCBI lineage: Eukaryota > Metazoa > Chordata > Aves > Charadriiformes > Burhinidae > Burhinus > Burhinus oedicnemus. Next base: position 1,125,427 of record VFFE01007110.1, on the reverse strand, counting down.
CAGGGACACGTTGTCCAGTCCTGTTGTTACCGACCAGACTGACCTTTGAGTTTAATGCCATGGACGTATACATGAGCTAGTGATAAGTGATTCTTGCTGTCATGAGATGTCCACCAAAAAGACTGAGCAGCCTATATAAAAACTAGTATCTGTGGCAAAGATGTCGTGGAAAAGAGAAAAGACAAGCAAAGACACTTTCATGGACAGATACAGGAAGGAACCTGCATTAAGTCTACAAATACAACACAAGCTAGCAACCAAGTCACACCGGCTACTTTATCTATACATGAATGCCCCAATTTCTCTGAAAAAATCCATTACAAACTGAAAAATCAGTGCTTCAATTAAGAGCCACAAACACTATCAGTCTTACAAAATGCGTAGTGATATTCACAATTGCATTTCAGTAAATGATGTACTGTTTTCAGCCAGGTGTTAATATGACTTATTTGCTTTCTTCTGATTACATGATTCAGTCACCAGTAGCCTCTAATTCTTCACTGGTAGGTATCTATTGTAGATCTTTGGGAATTGCTCAGCTGTGAGCAGCAGAAACTTTGTCCTCATGCTCTCCACATCTGCCTGGGTACAGCTAAGGCCCAGGGCCCAGGGGTATCTAAGCTACAATTTAGGTATGTGTTTTCTAACAAAGGGAGCAGATGGGCTGGCCTAGAAACACCTACCACTTCAGTATCTTTGAGAAAACTATATCTATAAAATGTGACACTAAATAAATTCCAGGAATGAAGGCCTTGAATACTTTCATTGCTGTCCAGATACCAAAAAATAAAACAAAAAAATAATTATTAACTGCGATCCTGGAGGCTTGAAGCTACCCACTGGGCTGAGAGTTAATTTCATTAAAAACAGGACAGTTTCTTGCATGAGCTTGGAAAGCTTTGTTTTGTGCCCAGTTTAGAGCACGCTGTACAAAACAGGCCGTCTGCTATTATTCAGTACCTTATTCAAAACCGACTTCACACTGCCAAAGCAACAGTAATTCCAGAGTGTCTCAAAAAAAGGGTAGTCAGGTTTAACCACCGCTCACTCTTTTCGAAGAGATGAATACAAGTCTTTTATTACAAGCTTCACAGCATGTCACTTACACATTATTCTTATTTATATCTTAATCAAAGTAAACATGCAAATAGCTTCTATAAATTTTATCAAACAGACAGGAGAGGGAGCTCTCTCTTCATCCCACTAGATTATGAATGGATTTTGCTGAACTTATTAAAATCTAACTACATTTTTATTCTATGTCATGTGTTACTTCTTGTCATTCCTTTGTCCTGGGACTGTCTCCTCTTAACAAACAACTCCACAACAGGAAACGTTCCTGTGTACCACAGAACATTTTTTTGGATGAATGCAATAAGTAAATTGCACCATCCTTTACATGTTCACAGATAATTTTGTATTTATCCTGAGATCTATCAGATCAGCCTAAGAATTCTGGTAGATCCAACTGCATTTTTAAGATAAACCACTGAAATATCAAATTCAAAAGAAATACATACAGGCAAACAAACCACAGCTATAATAAACCCAAGACAAAAGGAAGTCACGGTAATCTTAATGTCTGCATGTTCTCACTGTGTTTATTTGAAACCTTATTGGAATATGGTCTTAATTCACATTCTGAAAACAAAATTTTGACAGCAGAAATGCTTGTATCAGCATCTGGATATAATGCTAAAAATCAAACTGTGAGTTACATCTGTCTCGTAAAGGCTATATAATAAGATTTACTTAATCCATTTGAAAGAAAAAAAAATGTTTTTGTCCCCCAATTTGTTGCAACATCTGAAAGTTCATGAGGTTATGACCCCTCTTTAAGAAAGCATCTTCTACCACCTGCAAATACCCTAGGAAAGCAGTTTGAAACAATAAAACACGTGCTAGTTAACCGTTACCAGGGAAACAGTTATGCTTCAGCAATGGGAGGTTTCAGCCCCACAGTGGCTTTGTCTAAAGAAGACATGGCCCAGCTGTTACCGAATAACCATTGTTGTAGATCATCGGGAAATAACAGTCAGTGCACCAGCTAAGCCCTATGGAAGTTTCTATCTTCCTCGCCGCCAGAGGTACATCTGAGTAAAATGACAGAAGAACAGGCATTTTACAACATAACCCAAAATATAATAATAGTAAAAATATTAAAAACAATCCATCAATAGTGATTCGTCATTAAATGCATATGAATCTATTGTCTTTCACAATTTCAAGATGATGATTTTTCTAATGCAATACCCTCAAGTCACTAGGTGGCAAATACTAACGTTATTAATTAACTATAACATCTGAAAGTTTCAGAGCCTGAGGATGAAGTTATTCTTTATGCTTACAAGTGAATCGGCATACAAACCCAATTTCTTTTTCTTACATCAAAGCGATACAAAGGGATGAAGCAACAGATTGGTCTCCCGGCTCATTATAATTTTTTTCAGAGATGCACAATAGTTAATTTCATTGTCTTGAAACACAGCATCATAGTTTTCATTCAAAATTTTCATTTCCCTTTAACATGGAATTTGGTTGACTATACTCATTAGTTTGTAGAAGAGACTGAATAATTTAACTGGGGTGTTTTGCGGGCTTTGGCAGTTGATTTTTGTCTGATTGTTTTAAACAGGGAAAATCAAATCCTAGATCCCAGGCAGTCAGTGCAGAGCTCTCAATAACAGCAACAGGAGCAAGGTTTCATTCTGATATTTAGGAGAGTTTTTCCCTCTTATATATTTATTCATTTGCTCACTCTACAAAAATTGTTACTGGCTATATTAAAAGCACAGAGCAGGTACGATGCATCTCCATTAATTGTGCAAAGCCTCCCCAGCAGCTGTCAGGAGGGGCAGCACACGTGCAGAGACAGAACAGATAGGACAAGCTAACTAACAGGCTGAATGCAAAGAATAAACATGCAAAAGTCACAGTGAAACTGAAATGTTCCATAACCTCAATTTCATTCTACAAAATACAAGCTGATTTGTCTGATACTGAAGGGTGTGGTGAGGGGCAAATGTGGCACTCTGTGTTCATTTCCACTTTCCTAGTGCTCCACTAGCATTACAAAAAATTATGAGAATGAGTTGTTCTCTAGAAAAACCTTTTCAACCTCTCCTAATAATCTGCTTAGCAAGGACACAAGCTGTTTTTCATTTGTTTATACTGTAAAAGCAGTCACTGTGAGTCACACCTTATGGAGACTTTTATTGCATGGATTTTTTCAAAAATTTGGTAAAAAACATCCTTTCACTTCCAAAAGACAAAGGGATATAAATAGTCGTCTTTAGTCTCCTTCTAAAGCATGTTAAAGATTTTTCAGAGCAAAAGACACCAAAGATCTGTTCCTCATCCTTCAAATTCTTTGGATCACTTAGCATTGGCAAAAACAAATCTCTTAAAAATGAAAGCTCCACAACAGAACTGAGTAAATTAATCTGAGGTTTTTATAGCCTCCTTTGCTGCTCACAAAAAGAGTATTAAAGTAGGTTCAAGTAGGTTCTTTTTCTTTTTTATCTCTTGTGCTTACTGTTTGGAATTAGCATAACTGTTAGAAACTATACAGTCCACGATTAATCTCTTCTCATTTGTTTGTGTTTTTTTCATTTTTTTAAACACCCGCACAGTACAAGTCTATTCATAATCTGTGCCTCAAAGAATGCCCAATTTAAATGTAAAAATGCACAACAAGACATAACAAGCGGGTGAGTCATAAATGAGGCAAGAATTACATCGACTGAAGGGGAGAGAAAGTTAGTACCAAAGAACCTCCATGTCGTTGCAGCAATCAAAGGGGTGATGATGATGACTGGAGGGGACTCTAAAAATTTCTCTCTTTTCTTTCCCAACACCAACAACTAGGAAAAAAAAGGACAGAGAGAAAAGTTTACAGAAAATAAATCACTGCCATGTGATTACAAACAGAATGTATGCTGAGAAGGAAAGGGGAAAATTACGGTTGCTCTCGTAGAGACTATAGGAGAGTCAGGGGCAAGAAGCACTCGTTCACAGAAATTTAGAGGAAAGGTGTTCTCTATTCCAGCCAGATCAAGTCCCAGGTGCTTGTGAGGCATCTGAAATGCAAGCTTTGGAAGACAGGGGTCCACACAGATTGTGAACATAGAATATGCTGGAACCAAACAATAGTTTAATTATTATCAATATAGTCATTTACTCTTCTTGAAAACTTCTAAGGAGTTACATCTAGTCTTTCAACAACAGAACCTTCTTCAACATCTTATTTGAAAGTCAGTTTCAAATATTACATGGACTAGTAGAAAGAAAATATTTTTCTCTCTTCTTCAACCTGGATAAAAGTCGCAGACTGGGAAATCTCTGCAGGCAAATGTGATGTCTTTATAGCAATCTCACAATTACCTGTAGAGATTCTACAATCTGGCACCTTCATACACAATAATTATAAAGTATACAGTTCTTCATCTTCTGCACCTCTGCTGAGTTGAGCTGAATTCAATCCAAATTGCCTAAACAGCATGTAGCTGACTGTAAGCTTTTTTTCTTAATAATTTTTATGAGCCAAAAGTTGAAACCAAAAGCACAAAAACTACATAAATTAACACACTGGACACTGGAAAACTACTATTAACATCTGTCTACTAAGGGATGAAGTTATTATATGTTATATTTCAACTATGAGGGCTTAATACTCCATTAATAGACTACACCTACCACTAACTGAACCTGAACCACAATTGGGTTTTCATGGGTTCACGCAGCGCTGGATGAGTTCAGCTTTTTTAAAATTATGATGCTTTGAAAAGCTGTTTGTTTGATGAAAGTTCTAAAATCAAGCTTTGGACACAGTGGTAGCAAGAATAAGTCACTTTGAAAGAAACATCTTTTTCAGATAAGAGAATACCTAGCAATGAAGGCCTTCACGAATGGAAAAAAGTAACTTTTTTTCCTCACTTACAATGTTCCTAGAACTATCTGATATTTGGGAAGTTTTAGCTCATCTTACTTGAATGACATTCAACCGATTCATAGTTGGACAAATACTTATTAGGGCTCAGGAAGGCAGCGACTCTTGAATGTTCTTGAAACAACAAGGCATCGATCCTGCTCAGAAATGCATTCCTAAAAGCTTATGCGTGCACAGAAATAATCTTATGCCATACCTACACATGGCCTTATTTTCACCACCATCCTCAGAAAGGTGATGACACTGTGAACTACAGTGTAGCAACAGCAAGGCTGTGCAGTTTTAACAGGACAATACAGATGATGCAAATAAAGCTCATGAGAAGCTGACTGCACACATACCCTCTCAGTGCTCCAGAGTTAACATAACATTGAACTGAATGGGCCCAGTTCACCTCCCAGTGGCTGTGTACCAGAATTTGTGCCTAAACACTTCAGAAGATAGACCTCTGGAAAATTCATTCCACCTGAACAAAACTTATCTAAAAGCTGGATCAGAGGACAACTTGGCATTAAAGGACATCAATGGTGATGCTGAGCTGTTCATGCAAGAAGACAGAGGCAAGCAGGATCACAATTTTTATCTGGGTTGCAAGTCAGATAAAGACTTTGATCTTCTGAGTTAATGCTATGCTCTTATACAACACTTGTCATTTTGAAGACCCATCATATTCCCTTGCAATCCTGCTGAGAAGTCAAATATCTACTTGGGCTGTAAGGATGTCACTTAGGTTTCACCTCAGCTCCTGTGGGCATAGGGGAAGCCAAACAGCTGCCTCCTCTGATCTTGCTGCTTTGCTACTAGCTCCAGGGGAAGGGAGCAGCGGAAAAGAAGTTGGTGTTTTCAAGTGCAGGGGCGCTGTTCCAGGAGGAGGGCACAGAAAGCAAATACTACTTAGGTAGAAGAACAGGCAAGAGCACGACATCGAGGCAGGGAAAAGGAATGGTTCAAGTTCTAGTTGCAAAACTCTACAAAATCCAGCAGCTGTGCTCCACCCCATACTGAAAAGGATCAGTTGGATGTTTTTTAATTCCAACGTGATTCTAACACCTTTTTATTTTTTATTTCCTCATTTTACATCTCCTCAGTTCTCCCTGTTCACAAGAGATAAATACTGAGTCTGCACAACAGCCTTGCTATGTGACTTTCCAGTTCCCAGCACCTCCCAGAAACCACTATTCTTCAAGTAGTTACCTTTATTCTAGATTTGAATTTACATGAAGACTGAAATAAAGGTATGAGTTTAATCCATTCTTCTCAAACAAGTGTTAATTGACAAATGATGAGGGCAAGCATGTGCAGCTACTGTGATTATGGTTGATAATGGTCCATCAGGTACAACTGGCATGTCAGCATCTGCAAATAAAAATTGTGGTGATATCCTAGAATAACTCAAAACAATGGCAAAGCCCCATTTATTTCAAAATCATGACTGTTTCAACACAAAACTTAAATATTAGTTCTGGGACTGGAGGCAGAATTGCAATTGGAACCAACACATTTTCCTCAATCAGACCCTTATAAATTATCCTTACTTTTTATTAAAGCCAACTTGTTCCTGTGTACTGTGTCTTCACAGAGACTGTTTTAATCAGTTATAAAATGTGCTGTGCAATAAAAACATCAGTTACATTGTATGATTTTTAAAAAATTTATCTGACTATTTCACTCTAATATTTTAAATCCATCTTCAATTATTCAGGCAGCCCAAGCCCTGCAGAGATATCAATACGGTGCCATACATTTCCAAAAATGCTGTTGATGAATAATATGCCACCTGCCCATCCATTTAGATTCATAAAGAAATGCATCAAAGAGAAGCTATGCTGGCAAATCCAGCCCTGAGAAAGAAATCAAAGCTTCATTCCAAAAGCTGACTCAAATTGATGTTAGAATCACTCCAGGCTAATCTAAAATTTTACTCCCTTGGTTATTTTTATATGAATTTTTTTGTTACTCTTCTGATTAAGAGGCTCTTTCAGTTCACCTTGTATGTTTTAGGTTGCTGACATCTTTCTACATACCTCTTGTCATACTGCCAGAATTACCTATGCTTTCACACCTCTATCTTCAGAATGCTGCCATTGTATCAACTATTTCCATGCACCCATTTATTAGCAAATATTTTTAAACAAGACATAAAAATTAGTCATCATCCAGCACTAAAGCTATGGAGCTAGTCTGAACCCATCACACTGGAATATTGGAAAATTAAATAGCACATACTAAAAAAATCCCTTTTTACAGAAAAGGAAAGAAAATTCTTGCCACCAGCAAGGGTAACGTGCAAACTGGTAACACAACTCTTCTGAAGCTGCACCAAGTCCACATTGTGATGACTGCCACCAACTACTACAGATCTCTTTTCCTGTAGGGCTGCCCAGGTTTCAAATGCTGACTATCTATTATTTATTCATTTTTTTAAAAAAGTATGTTTCTGTACTTTTAGCAACATGTAGAACTGGAGCACCACCTATAACTCTGAATGTAAGCAAAACCTTCATTATGTCTGAACTATTCATTAGACATTTTCACTGCAAATTACAATATGAAAAATATTGAGGCTTGATTGTTTGATCTTTTAACTGGAAGTTCTAAACTCTCTTTTAATCAGTCTTACACTCATTTCATAATCTTATTATATCCACATTAAAAAAAAAAAAAAAGAAAAAGCTATGTCAAAAGATGAAGATTGAAGAGTCAAGAAATGAAAAATCAGAAAGCGCCAGAATTAAGGTTGCCTGTGTGCAATTACTCTGTCCCCTCTGTGCCTTTGCAGTGTGAGATAGATTGTAAATTACAGGATTACATGCGTTAGAGCAAGATTAACATTCTTTTACCATAAGGTTTTTATGCACCATAGAAAAGTGAAAGGTACTCCAAATCTTTCAGGCACTTGGAACACCTTCTCATTCATCAAGAAGCTACAAGGGAGAAAACGGAAAATGCATGTTTACCCTTGGAAAGACATCTAACCTATGCAGGTACCTTCTGTATGTAATATTAATCTAGATCTATTTACACAATGTTGTAGTAACGCTTGCCTAAATTTCTATCTAGAAGTGGTCTCCCCCTGCTCTCTCCTTCCAACGGAGTTCTACAAACATGTATTTGGATGCTTAAATGGTTCAAATTTAAAAAATCACATTCTAACAGCCATCCTCCATCCACTGCTGTTTGACCATGATTTCAGTGCCACGTCAAAATTGCATTTGCGTGCTAGCTAGCACTGCGTACAGGGATGGCAGCAAGAAAAAGGTGCAGGCCAAAAATGACCGAGCAAGAACAGACATTACAAGAATTTACCCCACATAGTTTTACCTCTTTTATCACCAATGGAAAACAGATTAAGTACTACAAAAGAAACACAAAGAAATCTGAATTCTCAGTAGTCTTGTATTTAGTAGCCTGGCATTCAAGAATCAACAGAAGAGATATGCCTTCTGGCTCTTGTGCCTTCTCCTTCAGCTGCAAGTTTTCCTCCACTTTCACAGATATGTACCAGATGAGAAAGTCTGGTCATGCCTGTATTCGTCTGGACCTTTGTTTGGGACTTTCTGTATCACCTGATGCCTTCTTTTGTCCAGCAAATACTGTTGAACTGGCTGAGCAAACATAATCAGACCACCTGCCAAGCCTGCCTCTGGTTTGTTCCAGTAGAAGGCTGGTTTTTCTGAGGATTTTCTGAGTTGCTCCCCTGCCAGTATGCTCCAAGGCTGCACTATGCACAGGACTTCTCCCAGAGAAAAATCAACAGCGACGGTACAGGCTGTATTCTATGGGCCTCACTTTTTTAGTATGCAAGGTAAGGAAAGCAGCCCAACCTTGCAAAAACATCTGATCCAAACACACACCCTGTTGCTTGCCGGAGGGCTTGCGCAGGGTAAGGATTTCACCAGGAATTGCCGGCAGTCCCGCAGTCTTGCCCCTCCATCAGCCACAGGCTTCCTGCCTCTCCATTGCATCACAGAGGAGTGGCCCTGGAGAACACCATGGAGCGGACATGGTGTGCAGACATGGTGTCAGTGCTGCAGCTCTTACACCTGGTCTGCAGCCCTCCTAATGCAAAGTGCAATGCAGCCCCCAGTGACGTGCTGGTAGGGTGACACTGGTTTTCTTTAAGATCCTATGAGCAGAATATTGCCCAGAGAACCTGCAGGGAAAAAGACAATTGGTTTCCTTGCTATAATATTCTGCTGTTGCAGCAAATTATGTTGAAACCTAAAGTGAACAATCTTGCTTATCATCTTCTGTAGGTAATTGGCTCTAGTAAACAATCTTATATTTTACTTCACCCTTCAGAAAACATTCTTACAACTTTTTTTTGGAACAATCTCTCAATATCTATTTTTCTTCTTATAATTTCATCAAATGTCTCCAATACATCCAACTCCTTTTTTGATTCTTGTCTGTTCTTGTGTGCAGTTCTGGCATTTTATTTCTAAACATACGAGATTTACTGACAGAGCTCCATAATGACCAAACACAAAAGCAGGATTTGGTTATAGTTCTCTGCTCAGTTGTGCTACCCTGGTTTGAAAGCACTGATCAGTAGAGTTACAGGAGCATAAAGAGGTAAGTGTAAGGACCTGAAGAAACACGGACATAATTTTTAGCTGCTTTACATAAATATTTTTTGTTCAGCAGTTAGAGAGTTCCCTTGAATTTATATTTTATTGTATTCCCTATTATACAAGAGAAGCCAAAAAGCAGAGGCTGAACCAGAAAGAACAAGTCTCGTTTATCAGTTTACATGCAGATTGGGGCATGCCAAAGATCACTGAATAAACTAGGTCTCAGTTCAACAAATGGAGTTGCTTAATACTACTTCTCTCAGAGAAGATGCACAGAGACCCTAAATGTTTTAATGACAGGTCTTCACAGTACCAGGTGTTGTCTGTGGAATTATGCCATTTTTTCCTGCGTAGGACATTCAGGGAAGAAACTTAGCTGACATGAATCCACTTGCAGGCCTAAGCTGGATGGCTGTGAATTGGCTTAATCTCAGCTGGCAACTGTGAGCAGTTAATACCTCTCTCACAGTGGTATCTGGGATTATGCTAAACACAGCAATTTCTTTGCTCTTATGGATTACTAGACCTGCGTGGCACCTAAATTACAGAACCAAGACACACTCCTCCAGTACACAAAATCCAAACACACCATGCACACAAGATTAACCTCGCGGCTTATTCAAACCATTAAGTACACTGAACTCTAGACCTTGCTTTGGTAACTCCTACCCTTCCCAGCTTTACTGTTGCAGCATCCTGCAGCAGCAGAATAATCTCTATGTTAACCGGGTTAACAAATTTTTCTGACATCACATCTCATTTCAACCCCAGTGAAATTGTTACTTGTAAAAATACCTTCTGAAAACTTTGGTCTAGGACCGAACTGTAGGGCAGATGATGGCTTTTCTGTGTTTAATCCTTCACATATGAGTTTTTTAAGGTAAACAAAGCTCTGTGCCCAGACTTTTCACTTCATCCCTGTCTTGTCACAAGTTCAAAGACTCGTGTTCCACCATAACCACCATCTACGCTGAATTTTCCTTTACCTAAAACAATTGTAATCAATTTTTCCCATGTTTATAACCTTGGTAATGTCCCAACTCAAACCAGTCAGGATTCTTGCAACTTTTTTAAAGCTGAAGTTAATATGCTGAAGAGGAACAAAATGATTACCTACCATTTCAAGAAAGACAGCTATCATATCTATGCCCATATTTATGGTACCAAGCATTAATGCAATGTTTGGAAAAGGAGGTGTACAATCTACCTTTATGTAGTTCTCATTTAGCTCTTACTCCCCTTTAAAATTAAGTTAGAAATACCATTATAAATAAGCAAATTAAAGCAGTATCTTCTGTGTCTAATTCAACACCATTAATTTAAGAAATCGTCACAGTTTCACAATAAAGTCATCACTGACTCTATTTGGATATCAAAGATTATTAGAGTTAGCTAGCTACCAAGTAATCAAACACAAATCCTGTTACGCTGAAGCATATATTCAGTATTATTCAGTATTATGGAAAGCAGAGACCCTCCTTGCTACCAAATGCCACCCACGTATCATTTTCTTAAGCTGTCAAACAAATATGCCAGCTCCTCAGCCATAATTATAATATTGTTATTCACATTTGCAGTGCTTGCAACTTCATTACTTACAGCACAATCCAAAGATGGAGAAATCAATGCAAGATTCCCATTAACATTAGATGGCTTTAGGTCAGCCTATGGATACCCAGTAGAAAGGAATACTATATAGCCAGTGCACGTAAAATAGTTATATTCATTTCACCACAGTTTTATGGCTGAAAGCTCCAGATGGACAATCCTTAAAGATATCTCCCTAAGTTTTATTTATGTGTGAGATTCCACGGAATCTGCCAAAAACTATTCATGTCACACAAAAGCTCAAAGGAACCTGATAAAAGATGGCTCACTCTGATGTACAGAAGTGGGTGCTTGTCAAAAAAAGGTATGACACAAGTTCTTTTTAGTCCTGCAAAATTTTAGAAGAAAAACATTCTGAGATAAAAGTGCACTATCTGAAACAGGTAAAGTGATGCTATTTCTACCTCAGTAACTGCTAACAAAACCAACCTCTGATGTAAAAGTGTAGTTTGTCCGTGATATTTATATGGACTTAGTTACCATTTTCATTAGTCACCAGGTGCCACCTGACATGGTTTGTTTTCCTCTGGAAAATGTTCTTTAAATTCCCCTATTCACTGTAAGCATTTTTCTTCCACACCCAAAGTTCAAGTTAATGAAAATATCTAGATCACTGTGGGACACAGATTGCAGAATATTTTAACAGAAAGACCTAGTAGATTGCATGGCATTTGTGCCATGGAAGCAGTAACAAAATGAGTTACCAGCTTACATATGGCTTGCAAAAATTTAGAATTTCTAAAGATAAGCTTGTGCTCCAGTCATACACCTACAACTAGCGCTATAGACTGACACTCTTAACAGTTGACATGAAGAGACTGTAATCTGAAGATTCATTTCAGGTTTATTTTGCTGATCCTTACAAATAATGTATTTGGAGGTATTAGAAAAAGATAACAAAACATCCACTGGCCAAACATAGGGTTGAGTATTGTTCAATCAGGCCTAATTTTCAGCTTTGAAACTCAGGAGACACTGATTTTAATTAAAAACTTTATTTTTAAATACATCTTAGAACTGATCTATGGCGTGACTAAGCATCAGACCCACTCTGAACAGGACAGAGTGGGAACAGTTTGCAGATCAGAGGCACGGGGACAACACTGGTGCATCAGCCTCTGGTGAGAGCTAGTGTGGCACATTACAGGGAGCTCTACCCTGAATCTCCACATCAGCGTGTACCAGCTGCAACAGTGCTGTGCCCAGGACAGGCACAGCTTTCCTCCTCCAGCTCACCTTGGTGACATGAGTAAGCACTGAACCTCAGTCTGCTAGTTAGACACAGCCATGGCACCTCTGTGGAGGAGAGTGACTTAATTAAATTAGTTACAGTCAAACTCGTTCCAGATTATTTCTTTTTAGGCCTGCCCCAGAAATACAAGACCCAACTATCTCCAAAATCATTGACTGCATTCTCTCAAACAGAAGTGGATGAAAGCACAAATCTTGATGTCTGAGAACTGTGATGACCATATTCTGCTTATGTTGTGTGTGTTATTTGCTCTCAGTACAGTAAGATCTATAGCAAATGGACACACATACCTGGCACATACTCATCCAGTGGAAATATAGAGGCTAGCTATCAAGTCTTAGGTCTGAAATCAGATTATTCCTTTCAAATGTAGTGTTTTTTCTAGATCCAGAAATAGGACAGTAACATTAGGTCTGTAGTTCTCATTGCCAAAATGCTGCATACAGAAAGCCCATACACGCTGGCATAAAGTTATAGTTTCTCATGAATTTCACAACTCAAACACTTACTGAATTTGCAGACTCGCCCTGCTGCAAGCCTACATCATTTCCTGCATTTTTGAGAGGCAGAACACTTGCTGACTAACTTGTGTTAAACTATTCAACCAACAAACAACCATTTTGAATAAAGTAAAACTTGTATAAGATGTATAATGCTCTCTAGCAGTGCTACCTAGAGTGATTCTTGGTAATATCTATTTTTAGTAATTCTTAGATAAAAGAAAGGTATAAATATTCTAAAAAACTGAGTGGTGCAATTAAGCAGTTTTCTTTTGTTCTTAGTACACTGGCCTTGTTAAGCCTCAATATTTGAAGTTTACATTTTTTTTTAAAGGCATTAAATGGGGACACTGCAACTGAAAAAATTAGGACATAACCAAAACCACTGCAGAGTTTTTGATGTCGCAGATACTGCATCAGGAACTGATTGGATAATAATCAGTCACCATCAGTTCCTAATGCATTGCCTTCAGCATCTAAACAAGCATCTATGAGTTTCTAACATGAATAGCTGCAATATTGTAATGTTCACATATTTGCTAAATGTCCAGCCACCAAAAACTTGACAGCTCTCTCGCAAAAACACAGTATTACCTTTAGAGGGAAATCTAAAGGTATTAGTGCTGTCCAGTGGGCCACCTCACTCCCTCCCAGATTAAGGCAGTGCAATCAGAACCGGATTGGGAGAAAAAACTGGAAGAAAAGAGGACTGTTCTTGCCTGAAGTGGTTACGTCAACAATGTATTTCTCTTCATAAAAGATTTGCATGACACACCTAAAATATAAAGATAGTGATAATGACAATAGTCACTTACATTTTACCTTATTTCAAAGTATTGCAAAATGAATTACAATCTGTTCTGTATTATTATAATATATGCACAAAAAATACGCATACTGATTTACGCTTAGTATATATCTATGAGACCAAATGAAAAAGTAGAGAGAGAGGAATCTTTTCTTCGCTGATGAAATAGAAGCCACACTGAACTGGAACACAACAATTCACTCGGGAACTGAATGAAGCATATCCAATTTTAATAGCATATGACATCTGGGTACGTAGAAGGCCATGTAGAAAATATTAACTTTACAGATCTTTGTGGCTCTTTGGGTGCTTGACTCTTCAAAAGTTATTGAGCCTTGATTTAGACCTCACCTGAAGAACACAGCCCTCACCAACACAATTTCTATTGACAGCGCAATTTCTTAGCTGAGCATTGGTTCAGAGCAAAGTATTTGGACCCTCCTGGACATCCATGGATACGTTGGAGGTCTCATATCTCTATTTTGAGCATATTTCATCCCACGTGAATTTGTGACCACCCATCTACAGCAGAATTCTGGTTAAACTGAAGCAGGAAGATCAAAAGTAGATCAAAAGTATCAGTGGACTTCCTTGTATTAATTGCTGAGAAGGATAACCTGGCAAATCTAACCTGCGCTCTGAGAGAAAGAACTTCACCTCCACAGTTCTCTGCAGGGAAAGCAGATGGCTAAGAACTTAATCATGATATAACAGAGTCCACTGACATTGTTTTATTCATTATTCTTATTCAGATATGAAGCTCAAAACCTTTAAATACAACCTCCTGGCTGCCTCCTCATGAGTTTTACCCATTTATTCTACACAGAGATTAGTCTGGCCACAAACTTTGAATAAGAACAGGGATTTGGAACTCACCTTCATCCCACAAATTGTAGGCATTTTTTTAACCAAAGGTGTGTTTCATTATGTTACATTGGTAGGAAGCAAAATCTATATTCAAATCCTCAATCCAGAATCCATGTATTCGGAGATGAGAAGTGCTGGCACAGGTCCAGGGGTTAAATCCTCAGAGCGAACCATTCCACCGAGAAAGAAATTTGCATAGCACAAGGGCAGTCTAAAGACGCCGCCATACATGCAGAGACATGGAACACCTACTAAAAGGCAAGAAACATGGCTTGTGGCAAGAGTAATTTTAGGAACAAGACAAGAAGCCTGAGTAAGCAAATGTTGTCTGCAAGGTTAGAAAAGTAAGCACCAGTTTCACAACACCGCAGTTTATGCAGTGACACAGAACTTATTCCAGCCCCTCTGGGGAATCAACACCACCTGTGTTGGTTTGTATCTGTGATCAGGTTAAACTGTGACCTACAATCTCCTCCCTTCATGCAGATCTCAGATTCCTGCACATGGAGATCCACGCTGTCTCCAGCTGGCACTAAGGTTCTGAGGGAACAGTCTGAAGGAAACCAAAGTAGTTTCTTAGCTCCTTTTTTTTTCCTTCCTGGGAAAATATTTCAAGCCTACCAAGACTTTGAAACATTGGCCTTTCACTTATTTTTTCCCTATTGGCTATCTTTTTTAAAACACTTGTATTCAACGGGAAATACACCAAATATTTTTATTTATTACTTTATTTACTTTGACCATTTTTAGTGCCAAAAATGTATCCAGCACATCATGCCTGTGTGTGTGCATAGTTCCATAGGCCAAGCATACACAAAACGTGAGGAGTAACTGTAGCAGAAGGAAGCTAGAAATAAAAGCATGAAATATTTAACAGTAATAATTAATAGTTATATATGTGTTAAGAAGGGGAGGGGAGGGG